>JBAMNC010001123.1:212500-460012 GCA_037902135.1 Cetoscarus ocellatus
TGTAAAGACTTGTTTGTACATATGAAAAATAATCCATGGCCACTGGGATCTGTAATTTGTGAAGAGTTGCTGTCTATATTGGAAATTAGTTAATTTTCAGAAGAATAAAAGGCAGGTGATTTATGCCTGATTTAAGATGGTTACTTTTGAGGCTGTTTGTTTTTAATGATGCAGAAGAAACTGTTGACATAATATAAAAAATCTTCTAAAACTCTTAAGACAAAACAGGGAAGTCATGATTCACTTGCAGTCTTAAGATTATATTTTTCTTGTAATTCAAAGTAAAGACTTAAAATAAAAAGGTGCAAAAAAATTGTTCTCCACAAGAAAAACTCAAGAAATCCTTGAAGATGAGACATAGATATTTAAACAAGGTTAATCTTGATGAGTGATTAATTAACATATTCAGATTCACTCCTCTACACTTTGAAAACCCCTGATTTATATATTGATATATTTCATGCAGCTTCTTGTTCCAGATGAGATGTTTTAGCTCAGAGCTCGCTCACACAAGGCTACCTGCCCTGACCCTTGACCCCTGAAACCTGTTTGTTGGTTCATTCTCTGCATGTCACACTTCCCTGTTCCTGTCACAGTGGGAACTGATAAACTCTGGCTCTGTAGATATGAGTAACAAAGAGGACATTAAAAAACACAATTAACTGAATAGTGTTGCCTTCCATAACCAAAAAAAACTGAATGGCTTAAAGGTCTAGTTGTTTTTGTGTCAGTTTTCCTTGTCCTGACTCTGAGGTCGGACCTTTTTCAACTCAAAGAGGACTCAAGGTGACAGAAATCCATGCCTGTAACAAGTTTATAAGCCATAACTGTGCTGGTGGCCTGTTGAGTGCAGAGGGGTGGGAGTTTAGGCGGGGGGGATTAATGCTTCACAATGGTTCTGGGTAACGTGACCAAGTGTGAGTGACCCTGGCTCTGTTCTCAAACCAGTCTGTCTGTCTCTCTCTGTCAGGCGTTCCAGCTTATACGAGCCGTTTCTGTGCTGCTGAACTTCACTCGTGAGGAGGAGGACATGTTGAAACAAACTCTTGAGTACAAGGTTTGTATTCTGGTAACAGTCACTGCATTCTTAGTCGCTCTATGAATCATCTAAAGATACACACTCAGATTAAGAGGAAAGGAAAGTTAAGGTTGAGTGTCAAAATATTTGTGAGCTGAGAAGCTGAAAATAGAAATTTGGACATTTTACGAAGGCTGAGATCATAAAACAACTTGAAAAGCTCTAATAATAATCCCAAAGTCTCTTCAACCCTGTAAGGCCAAACACTCAGAATATTCTTTGAGTCTGGGGTCAGACCTTAATATCTTGGGTGTCTATAAAGCAAGAATTTGATTCAAGTTGATTAAAAGAAATGGAATAATTTCATGTCATAGAGGATCAGATGCAGCTCTTTTTTCCTCCACTTTGGAAACGCTTGGATCTGAGGTGGAGGGGCTGCTACAGGAGGCTATTATGAAGACCCACCATCACCCCTTTATGTCGGGCTGTGACCCAAGTCGAAGAAAATGTTCAACTTCTCAATTGTATTAAAAAAAAGATGCTGTACTTGAAACCTGAAAAGACAGAATATCAAAGTAACACAAAAAAGTTTAATTAGAAACCAAAATGTCCTGCATGTGGCGATGCCAGAGAGAGAAATATTCCCTTTTACACTCAATTAGCTGAATTTTTAATTGAAACCAAATGTGCATCATAGGGACACAAGCCTTCAAGACTATAAATCAAACTGTAGCTGTGATAACCCTGTGTCAGTGGATACACAATGAACAGCCCTGTATTAATAATATTAAATTAGTAGCACTAAGTAAGCCGAGGCTGCCACAACACAACACAGTTCAGTAACTTCAGCCTTTTTTAACAGAATCAACAGAGCATTCATGCTGAACCAAGAAATAAAAAAGTCTACTACTGAGAAAATGTTTCAAAAAATTCTGAAAAACATGAAGCTTTAGCCGAGTTCCTTCTAGTAAAACAGGTGTTTATTAGCATTTAATTAACACCATTTATTGATAAGGCGTGTGAATAGATGGCAGTCCAATGCAAATTAAAAGCCCAGGCAAAGGCTCAGGACCCACTGAGAAAGGGTCTGCGACCCACTTTTGGGTCACGACCCACCAGTTGAGAATCACTGCTTTAGAGGACGCTGATTTGGCCTTCCTGCTTTTGGCCAAGCACAATCATTGTGGACTGGAGCTTGGCGAGAGAGCTGTTTGATTATAAGGGATCGTTCCGAGTTCCGCATACAATCGAACGCAGCATTATTGTCGTCCCTGCTGATTACAGACCTTTAACAAGGCAGATCCAGCTGCACTGCAGGGTCACGGTGCTAATGAATTAGTTTTATTGTTTCCTAACCTTGTCACTGGTGTGTTTCATGTTGCAGATGTCCTGGTTTGGATCCAAACCTTCTCCAAAGGGTATCATCCGGCCTTCAGTCTCAGGCAGTTTGACGCACTGGAGCTGATGAGCGGCACAGAGAGCTTCAGTGATGGAGAGAAAGGAACTGAAGACCCCCTCCAGGAGTCCTTCACCTGTAGCTCCCATGACTGAGCAGGACTTTAGCTTTAACTTTAAACAGGCCTCCACTGTTTACTCTCCTGTGAGAGGGACTGTTTCCTGCTCTCTGGAGACAGAGGAGGACTGCACACAATGGGAAACGGGGATAAAGGCCTATTCATAATCAGCTGTGGGTTTTAAATCGGAAATGTTTCTCTTTAATAGTGAGGGTGGATGGACTTTTCACCACAAGGTAAAGACGGCAGACACACACATCAGTCATACCGGAGATGCAAGATTTAAGTATGTTTCTCCTTCAGGACCTAAGGCACAAATCTGGTTTTGTCTACTTCATTTCAGGTCACAAACAAAAGCCCCAAAAAACAGTTTCTTCAATTTAATTCACAACAACTCAAACTGACAGTCATCAATTATCAGTTTTTAATGTCTGACAGACCTATGAATTTTGTTTAAAGGACAGTTCAGTGCTTTAAAGTGGGCTTCATTTACGTAAATACAAAAATACATAGCCTGCAGTTTCAAGCTAACATTTCCGCCCCTGTGAACGCTGCAGAGACAGAATGAGGAGACGTGAACCCCCACTTGCTCAGAGGTATTATCAAAGGCGTAGTGTTTTAGATAGGGGAGCATGCAGAGTCAGCGGGGGATAGTCATGCTCTCTCGCACTCCTCCAAAGCCATATTGCAATGTGAATTGACAGAAAAATTATGTCCTTGTGGAATTTTTGTGAACGTCTGGAGGTTTAAGGATGGTGGACCTTTGTTGTGGCACCAGTGCGTAAGTACAGAGTAAAAAAGACTCGTTCAGCTCTGGTTAAACTGCATGGAAGCTGGGCTGTTCATGGACGCTGTAGGGGCCAAGAGCTCAGAGGGGATTTCTAAAAGAGAAAAATGTTGGGGTGATTGTTCACTCAACTCGGTATCCTGACAATGCATTACTTTTCCACCAAAGTAAATCGTAGAAGCAAAACAAAGGAGCATGATGAATAAAAACTAACCCTTGTGATTTTTTCCACTACAGTGTACAATTATCCATCCATCCATTATCTATACGGCTTATCCCTTTCGGGGGCGCAGGGCCTATCCTAGCAGACACTGGGCAAGAGGCAGGGTACACCCTGGACCGGTTGCCAGCCAATTGCAGGGCCACAGAGAGAGACAAATAACCATTTACACTCACACCTAAGAGAAATTTATTGTCACAAGTTTATGTAATGGGCATGTTTTTGGTCTGTGGGAGGAAGCCAGAGTGCCCAGAGAGAACCCGCCCATGCCACCCCGACTAATTTTTTTTTTAATTTAGCCTGTTTTTAAGTCAATTTCACTGATTTATTCTGAGTTTTCGGGCCCTGTGGCGTTAACGCACAGCCTAATTTTCATGTTGACTCTCTCTTTACAGAGCAGAGCTGACCAGAATCACTGTGGCAGATGTATTTATTACGAACATTCACCCAATACAGCCCCACCGAAAAAAAAGGGAACTATCCCTTTAATTTTTAATCACAAACAATTGAGGGCCAGAGGCAGGCAACTTGTGGCCCTCCTCCTGTGCCCCTAGTCAATTCAAAATATTAAACAATACATTTAAATGCAGAAAATGCGACAAATTATACCATGAAAATATTAAAAATAACAATCATCTCAAGAAAATCAAGCTGTAATTGTCTTACTTTCGTATGTCAAAACAGAAAACAAAACTTATGGTAAACAAACTTTAAGTAACTTTAAGTAAGCTACTGGAACAAACTTTAGTAACCATTGAACACCAAAAGTTGAGAGTATATCGTTCAAATCTTTACAATTTGGCTCTCTCGGTTACTGAAGTTGCCCATCCCCAATCTAAGTTAAGGTATGCCAGTCGGATATAAACATTTTCAACAGCTAACCCTTTTATTTTGAGTGATGCTCAGAAGAGAAAATGAAAGTGAACGATCAGAAAGCTGCACAAAAAGATAGCACAGACTGGGTGGCGATAGCCTAGTGGATTATACAACGCTCCCATGTATGGAGGCTCCAGCTGGGACTCAATTCCAACCTACAGCTTTTGCCCCACGTCCTCTCCGTACCCTCTCCCTCCACTTCTGACTCTTCCCACTGCCCCCTCTATCCAATGAAGACCAAAAGGAAAAAAAAAACTTTAGAAACTGGACGGATACTGTTCACCCTGTTGAAACTTGTACTTTTAGATCAAGTGCAACTCAAAGGTGGAGAAGCTACGCATGTTTGCTTCTGTTGAGAAAAACAAGATTTGCTTTTTCATCATTAAAAAATTAACTTAGAAGCTCTGAGAAAGTCACACTGAGCCCAGAAAAACAGCAGCTTTTCATTTTCTCTTGTGAATGACTCCCATATTTGGTTAATAAGAGCTGGACAGGGACCTCTGCTGGACAAGACATGTAACAGCACCAGTTCTTGTACTGTCTTCAGCTGGGGACACGCTACACAACTTTAACAGATTTCAAAAAGACTAGGAGTGCACACTTACAGTCTGGTTTCAGCAGATGTTTTATGAGACGACTGACAGACTGGGGATCACAAAGACAACAAGATTTGTCAAACCAACTAAAGCTTACTGAACGCATCAAACTCTTGTGAGGGCGACATTTTGTTTTAGTGTTCCCACTACCTCCCGTTGTTTTCTGACACAATGTCCTGTGTCACACACTCTCTTTTTAATCTGCAATTGACGACCCATGTTTGCAGTTAGTTTGGTAATCAGTTCACACTGTTGTGTCCGGATTCGGCTGAAAAAATTCAAACATGTTCGGTTGCTCAGACTGAGCTTGGGCAGGGTTTGCTCCCCACACACACAAACAGATTTTTGTGTCAACTAGTGAAGCCGACTGTCCCCAAAAAGTTCAGACTGTTGCAGACTTTACCCAATGTAAGTTAAACAGGGCAAAACTCTTGTTGTGTGTCCTCAGCTTTTCAGTCTAAAAGCCTTTTTCACACATGCAACCCTGATATTTCCTGGGTAGCCTCATGAAGTAGTTCCCTGACCTTAGTGCTCACACTTGGCCCTCACAGCAGGAGGTTTCCCTGCAGTTTGTATGACAGTTGTTAGCCCAATTCATACTGCCCTTTTGAGGTGTAATATTTACACATCTGTGACGTTTTGCCTACACTGTGAACCTCCTGAAGATGATATGGGGGACAAGTTTACCCCCTCTTTGTTCTGTCTCCAGAGGTAGTAGCAGAGGCGTGACATTGGAAAGAGGTAGGCATGTAGACTTAGGGCCCGCTTAAATGACAACATTGTCACCATAAAGGAAAGGTTTTTCAACAGGGGTGTTACAACACGCATATGCTTTCACAGTGAAGACAAACTTTTCACAAACAATGGCGAGTGGACTCACGAAGACGCAGTAGTCTTTTGTCTGGATAACAAGCTGCGCAAAGTAGGTAGCACTCGGTAGATGGCCGAAGCTGCTGTTGTTGTTTCTAGGTGCATGCGCAACCTGTATCTGCAAGAGTACTACAGGCTGCCGCACATCACCATTTTCCCTGACAATGCTGATTCCTGTTTACACGGAGACGTAAACATAGCGTTTTCAAAACTATTCAGTCTGGATCCTAGTTTCAAAAGTTTGCGGAATCAGGCGCTCCGGGCACCTTTCTCGTGTAAACATAAGGTGAAAACCAAATGAAAACTCACCGTTTTCATCCATTTTTGTTGTTGTGTAAGTGGCCCCTGAGCGGGAGACAGGAGCGCCGCGAGTGAGCTTTTCTGCATTTGTGTGTATGTGAGCGCATCCAAACTGTTTTGCAGAGTTAATTGACTCAGATATTGCGGCCTTGTGGAATTAATGTGATGTCTCTAGGTGTAAATAAAGCAGAACCTTGTTTGCATGAAGGTGCTGGCTAATGAGAGGTGGAGGGGAAATTTACAAGGGGGGGCAGCAGGTATATTTCAGGATTATTTCAGGATTATTTCAGGGGTTTCCTGAAAGTGTGAATGGTTCATGCAAATCATTGATGCTGACTAACTCGTGAATACTGTAAAAGGGCCTGTTAACGGTGTCACAGCACATTTTTTGACAAAGGAGTGATATTCAACCTGCTCGACTGACCGTTAAAAAACACTTGTCTTTAGGATCCATGTAGCCCCCCACCCCACCCCTATTGTCTGAATAACCATTTGAAACCTGAAATATTTGACTAGTAGACATAATCATATATACAAAGAGGAGGTGCTGCCTTTGAAGCTCAGATGATGGTTAAAAAGTCTCTCCACAAACATGCCCACCTGTTTAAGTTTGTTTATGATCATAGGAATAATTTCGACTAAACAATGTGAAGAAAAAGAGATCCTTGTAAATGATGACCGGAGGACGTGTTCTACCTTTACCTGCCTTTGCTATTGTAAATGAAAGTACATTCCATGTGTCTATTTATACATAAATGATGTACATACTGTATGCTTTGAGAAGTTTATAAATTAGTGGATGTAAATGGTTTGCCGTGACCGGTTTGCAGTATTTATCATCGACCTTCATAGTGCATAATAACCCTTCCATTTTGAGCCTCAGCTTGTCCTCACTTGTCTTTTCCCTCAGTGTGGTGGGTCACAACAGACTTGATGAGCTTTATTTTTATGTCAGTGGGAAGTCCAGGGAATCTGCATGCTTGTTATCAAACGTCATTGTTCAATTTCAAAGCAGTTGGTTCTTTTCTTTCCCCGATTTCTGTTTTGTATCAGTTCAGTTTGGATTCTGAGTTTGTGTGTATTCCAGAAATGTACGTACAGTGAGAACAAACATGGACTGCATTAGATTATCAGCCACATTACAGAGAGCCTTATGGTTATTGTCATCTGTCAGATATTTGTAGTTCTATCTGCAGTTGAATGCAGAGGTTATCATATTTTAGTGTCACCAGTGACGGGTAGCAGACTGATGTAAGCTAACAGGATCTTTTGGGTGATATGTACTGTCTCTGTGAGAAACAAAACAACTAATGAATGCACTTTTCAACCCGTCACATCCCTCTGAACACCTCTGTACAATCATTATGGATTCTTTCCTGCTGTTTTTGCTTGTTTTGATTTCAGAATTCCTGCAAATACAGATGTTTCATTGTCCATCATTTATTCATAATAAATCTGCAATTAATGAGTCACCTTGACTTGTAACAAAAGCTTTTTTATTATTTTATTTTGTGTTTTGCTAGTACAGGTAATGATAATTCCTAATTTTATTCATTTATTTATTTGGAATTCTTTGTCTGTTCACTCTTTTCATAACAAACTTGAGTTTATGGCAGGATTTTGTAAGGTGGGGTCACAAGGGGGATCAAAAACATGAGAGGAGGAAGAGGGTGGTAGCTGCAGTGAAGAAAAAGATTGAACAGTTACACTGTTTGTGACAATAATATACAAAATGCCTTTTTAGGTACTTCTAAACATCATATGGAAATACACTATATTTCCTAAAGTATTCACTCACCAATTGCAAATCACTGAATGCAGGTGTTCCAGTCACTTCCATGGCCACACGTGTGTAAAATCAGGCACCTCTGCTTCCAGACTGCTTCTACAAACATTTGGTAAAGAATGGGTCGCTCTCAGGAGCTCAGTGAAGTCCAGCGGGTCAATGTCAATGTCAGCTTTATTTGTATATGGCTGCACATTTAAACAGCCAGCGGCCTACCAAAGTGCTTTACAGTAGAAGAGGCAGGCACAATAAAAACAGTAAAAAAAATAATAATAATAATAAAACCAATAAGAGTAATAAAAACCATGATACCATGGTAGGAGGCCACCTGAGCAGTAAATCCAGTCATCAATCAATCAATCAATCAATCAATCAGTCTTTATTTGTATAGCACCAATTCATAACAAGTGTGATCTCAAGACACTTTACAACAGAGCAGGCTGAAGACAAACTCTTCATTTTTTGGGTACACATGTATGCACTGATGCATATATACATATATAAAATGCTTATATATACATATATGTACACATACATACATCCAACACCCAACATGAATCCAATAGCCAATCAGGAATCCCTCATCATGGCAGCAAGAAAAAACTTGTTAGGCAGCAAGAAATCTTGAATGTGGATCCCAGTCTCATGATGAACAGCCAACCACACGATGCTGTGTTGGGTGTGTGGGCGAAGGAAGGGAGGTGGGCAGAGACAAGTGGAATAAAGTAAGAACTAAAGCTAGTAACAGATCCATGGGCCAATCATAGACCTGTCTTCATCATATTTGTTTCAGTCATGAAATTTCCTCACTACTAAATATTCCACAGTCAACTGTTAGTGGTATTATAACAAAGGGGAAGTGATTGGGAATGACAGCCACTCAGCCAAGGAGTAGATGTAGATGCTGAGGGTCAACATCATATTAAACCCTCTGGATTAAGAATTGGATGTCACTCAAGTTCATATGTGTGTGAAGGCAGATGAGCAAATACTTTTAGAAATGTAGTGAATGTGTTTCTTTTTCAATATCAACTTTCAGCCTTTGACCCCGACCCTAACTCTGCCTCAGAATTTCATGCCTGCAAATAAGAAAACGGCACAATCAATGGGCACTTCATTAGGCACACCTGTTCGACTGATCACTAAAGCAAATACCGGGCAGAAACTCAGTGCATTTAAGCAGGTAGACATGGTCAAGACGACCTGCTTAAGTTCAAACTGAGCATCAGAACGGAGAAGAAAGGTGACTGATGAGACTTTGAGCGTGGCATAGTCGTTTGTGCCTGACAGGATGGTCTGAGGATTTTAAAAACAGCTCATCCACAGGATTCATATCCATAACCATCTCTAGGATTTACAGAGAATAGCCTGAAAACAAGAATACATTCACATTTTTAATGATCTGGGCCAGATCGTCAGGCTGAGATTATAGAAATGCAACAGTTACTCAGATAACCACTCGTACGGTCTGAGGTATGCAGAGGACCATTTCTGAACTCACAACACGGCAAATCTTGAAGCAGAAGGGCTACGGCAGCAGAAGACCACACCTGGTGCCCCTGCTGTCAGATGAGAACAGGAAACTGAGGCAACAATTCACTTTGCACTGAACTACGACCATAGAAGATTGGTAAAATGTCTTGTCTGATTAAGCTTCATTTCTGCTGCAACATTCAGATGGCAGGTCCAGAATGTTGCTTAAACGTGACAGCATGGATCCATCCTGCTTGTATCAACAGTTCAGGCTGCTGCTGCTGGTGGTGGTGTTATGGTGTGGGGGATATTTTCTTGGCACATTTATCATAATTTAAACACCACAGCCTACCTGAGTATTGTTGCTGACCATGTCCATCCCTTTATGACCACAGTGTACCCATCCTCTGGTGGCTAATTCCAGCGGGATAACATCGATGTCTCAAAGCTCAAATCATCTAAAACTGGTTTCTTAAACCATACCACTGCACTCCAGAGGCCTCCACTGTCAAGTCATCAAATCTCAGTTCAACTGTGCACCTTTCAGATGTGGTGGAACAGAAGATTCATCTCTATCTTTCTACGTCTCTTTAATAAAATTAAAATAAAATATATTAAAATGAATTTAAATTAAAAAAAGACAGAGTGTGGCACTGACTTACTCTTTTGTAAAGCATCTCAAGATAACTTGTGGGATTTGGCACTATACAAATACTGATTGATTGATTTATTGATCGAATGGCAAATCTGTAGTAACTTTGTGAAGCTATAATGTCAGTATGGACCCAAATCTCTGAGTAATGTTTTCAGCACCATGTTGAATCTATGCCATGAATAATAAAGGCAGTCCTGATGGAAAAAAGGTACTAGCAGGTTGTACTTAATGAAGTGGCCATTGAGTGTAGTCTTTTTATGTTGTTTGTGTTCTTTTCCACTGCGAATATTTAAACCTAGCAGAAAGAAACAGAAATAAACAATAACTACAGAAATACTACAAGATTATCTACTGTTGGTATTATTGTTGATCTTTGCAACAGTTCAAGACTGAAAATCAAGATCTCCAAATGTTAATTTTAACCCTCAAGGCACTTTGGGAGACCAAATGTGAACATTCAGCTTATTTCGATTTTTTTGATTCTACACATATCAGCCAGTTTAAATGTTAACTGTATGAAACTTGGCCTGGTTTTGTTTTTCTGTTTTTATTTAAAATTCCACAATCCTCTGTAAGGTTTATACAGTAGGAGATCTGCAAATATACCTACGGCCTTTACCTTCAGGACTACTTTTGCCCCACTGACTCCCATTATAACCACATATTTTTGATATACTGTAATCCTGTCATATTATGATACTTTTTTACATGAAAACCTAACAAATATAAGCCTCTAACTTCAATATACAGGAATACGTGTTTTATGTGTGGTGACGCTCCTGAACCTGTGAAATTTGACTCTTGAAAGGACAAATGGGCTCCATTCATGTTGAAGATCACCTTATGTTTATTCTTTAACCAATAGAAATGTGGGGTTCTTATGACCAAAACGGGAATAAAAAATAATAATAAAAGCTAATATATATATATGTGTGTGTGTGTGTGTGTGTATATATCTATATATATATATATATATATATATATATATGTGTGTGTGTGTGTGTGTGTGTGTGTATTAAGAAACTGTATTTCTTTGGTTAGTAGTACGTTATAGTAACTTCATCCCAAATACTTCACTTTTTACTTCATTATTTTGAAAATTTTACTATTTTGTGTTTTTCCCCATTAAAAAAAGCTGTGCTTCTGGTGAAAAAATGGCATAAAATATCATAAATATAATTTTTAGTTTTAGTTTTAGTTTTTTTTTTTTCAAAAAGCTTTCATATTTGTAATTTGGTCAGGCGTTGTTGAAAAGATCTGATGTGAAAAAAGTGGAAAAAAGTAATTAGAATAAATAAAAATTAACAAATATATTAATTAATTAAATACTTCACTTTTCTTACACTTTTGTGACAGGGGCCGCATTGGGACCTAAAATCTAAAAAGTGTAGTTTCATTTTAAGGGGCCTCAAGGGTTAAAGAGTTGTATGAGCAATTTTTACACACAGTCCCTGAAAGGACCTCTTTCACAATACATGTAATTTTGCCCACAGCCCAATTTTTTGTTTATTGTGTGGTATTTGTAGTACACCCAGAGACTCCCAAGAATATACCTTTAGAAAATCCAAAAGTCATCCAGGGCCTGTACTATGACCTATTTTATGATCATTGCCATAGGTGTGAGCCAGGGTGCACACTTTACCCCAAAACTTACTCAAACACAAATAATAAATCATCAAATTGGGTCAAATCACCTTCACTGAAGTCTGGTGCATCTTTTGAAATCAAATGTAAAGCTAAGTATTACAATTGAAAGAAGTTATTGAATTTTAACTGGAAAAAAATAGTTTTTTTTATGATTTTTTCAACAAATTCAATTCTTTGGAGATGTGTCTGACCAACTTACAGTTGCTGTACACCTAAAATACTTACAAATTATTTGGCCACATATATATTCTCAAAGTGGGAAAAAAATCATCAAATTCTGAGACCGGTAAAGTTGTTCAGTTAACAGGTTGGGTTACTGTGGTAGAATCAGGATACTGTTCCATATCTTGTATATCAGGGAACCTTTAAAGATTTGTTCAGAATTCATCCTTTAAGTATGATTTCTTTTAGAATTTGAATGCTAGATTCAAAACAAACATTTCACATGAAATGTTATTCATTTTAATATTGAACAGCCACAAAGGGCCTGTATATTATGCCTTTGTGATGAGATAATAATGAGCCATTGATACAAGTAAAAACCCATGCAGTTTTGGATTGTTGTAATCAGATTGTATATATCTACAATGACAGCAATACATAAACATTACTTCTGTCAATTTCTGTTTCTAGTACTTATATATACATGTAATCTGTTTTATGGCCTTCGTGTCTTTTTGCATAGCAACGGCTTGGACAATTTTAATTTGTAGACTGGAACTATAGTGAGGGAAAGGGGATCTGAGAAATCCATAAGATGTATGATTGGCTGGTTATTTCATAGAATGGAGTCTTTGAATTTGCTTGTGTATGGTTGGAGGGGTTTCTGATTTTGAAAATGTTTATAATATCCCAAATAATAGATTACAGATGCAACATGTGCACACATGCCAGAGGTTGTCTTTCCAGCAGGACAGAGACAATAATATGCCTTCACAGGATCATCTGATGCTTTCTTGTCAAATTGAATCCAAACATTGTATTTTATATATATATACCATCATTTTTTTTTTTTCAAAATATCTGCAATTGTTAAAAATATCTTGACAGTGTAGCTTGGGAAAGATTAGTAAGCATGGTCATTTGATTCCATGAAAGGTTTGAAAAATAAAACACAAATATGTCACGTAGAGCTCGTAGTGAATGGCAGAAGCTTGAAGCATCTGATATCTCGTTCCCTCATGTGGATCTGGAATACCTTGAGACCATAACATGCGATACATACCAAATCAAACAGTCCCCTGGCTACATTGCTGAGCATCAAAAAAATGATGGTGACTATGAGATTTGGGTTTACCAGCATGATGCTGATCTCATTAGGGGACAGATTCATTCTCGTCACAGATCTCAAATAAAACACAATGTTTGGATTCAATATGACAAGAATGCATCAGATGATCCTGTGAAGGCATATTATTGTCTCTGTCCTGCTGGTAAGAGAACCTCTGGCATGTGTGCACATGTTGCATCTGTAATCTATTATTTGGGATATTATAAACATTTTCAAAATCAGAAACCCCTCCAACCATACACAAGCAAATTCAAAGACTCCATTCTATGAAATAACCAGCCAATCATACATCTTATGGATTTCTCAGATCCCCTTTCCCTCACTATAGTTCCAGTCTACAAATTAAAATTGTCCAAGCCGTTGCTATGCAAAAAGACACGAAGGCCATAAAACAGATTACATGTATATATAAGTACTAGAAACAGAAATTGACAGAAGTAATGTTTATGTATTGCTGTCATTGTAGATATATACAATCTGATTACAACAATCCAAAACTGCATGGGTTTTTACTTGTATCAATGGCTCATTATTATCTCATCACAAAGGCATAATATACAGGCCCTTTGTGGCTGTTCAATATTAAAATGAATAACATTTCATGTGAAATGTTTGTTTTGAATCTAGCATTCAAATTCTAAAAGAAATCATACTTAAAGGATGAATTCTGAACAAATCTTTAAAGGTTCCCTGATATACAAGATATGGAACAGTATCCTGATTCTACCACAGTAACCCAACCTGTTAATTGAACAACTTTACCGGTCTCAGAATTTGATGATTTTTTTCCCACTTTGAGAATATATATGTGGCCAAATAATTTGTAAGTATTTTAGGTGTACAGCAACTGTAAGTTGGTCAGACACATCTCCAAAGAATTGAATTTGTTGAAAAAATCATTAAAAAAAAACTACTTTTTATCCAGTTAAAATTCAATAACTTCTTTCAATTGTAATACTTAGCTTTACATTTGATTTCAAAAGATGCACCAGACTTCAGTGAAGGTGATTTGACCCAATTTGATGATTTATTATTTGTGTTTGAGTAAGTTTTGGGGTAAAGTGTGCACCCTGGCTCACACCTATGGCAATGATCATAAAATAGGTCATAGTACAGGCCCTGGATGACTTTTGGATTTTCTAAAGGTATATTCTTGGGAGTCTCTGGATGTACTACAAATACCACACAATAAACAAAAAATTGGGCTGTGGGCAAAATTACATGTATTGTGAAAGAGGTCCTTTCCATCGAAAGTACAATGGAGGCGCTGTGGACGCTCCCTCGGTATAAAACAACCCAAACCGACGAAGAAGAAATTCACCGGAAGCTACTTTTTTGCTGCACGCGGCGCGTCCGGCCTTTCCGACAGGGCAGCGAGCGTGAACATGGTGAGGAGCGGATACTCGTGGACTAATACTGATTTTTAATGACATTAAACCTCTCTGTGCTCAAGTAAACCTGTGCTGACGGGGTGATAAGGGTCTTATGAAACTGTTTGTGTGTGCGGTTGTGACTTAGCTGCTAAAATAATGCATTTAAATGATATTTTTTGCGGCCATGTTGCCGCCTGATAACGCCGTGCTGTGTTGCTAGCCTGGTGGCTAATTACGGCCTGCTAGCTGTTAACGCTGTAGCTGCTCACAGTCAGAGTCCCCGTGCTAAAACTGCTCACATCAGACTCTCCGTGTTAAAACTGCACTGCTGCCAGCTTATGTACGTAATTAATCAGACTAATCAAGAGAATAACATGAGAAGCGATGTGTTAGGCTGAGCTGTGTTGGCTCGTCTTACTCTTATTTAGAGAAGAGGTCCCTGCGTTGGAGCAGTGGGAGACACGAATGTGTTAATATATTTATTGAAGTCCTCTTGTGTTTCAGGCCAAGATCAAGGCACGAGATCTTCGGGGTAAGAAGAAGGAGGAGCTGCTCAAGCAGCTGGACGACCTGAAAAACGAGCTGTCCCAGCTCCGTGTGGCCAAAGTGACCGGAGGAGCTGCCTCCAAGCTCTCAAAGATGTACGTACTGAGTGTGGATGAGGGGAAACTGCTGAATACCAGCACACATGTGGATGGGGCTGTCCGGGGTTTGCTATGGCTCATGATGTGTGCCCTGTGATTGTAAAGACGATCATAATTCAGGTGGAAAATCGCATCATTTATTCCATTTACAATGGAAGGAGATAAATCAACACCTGATTAATACAGAGTTCATGTCAGCAGGGAAATATTCACCTGAAAATCAGTCTGAGCCTTTTTGAATCTTTTTTTTACATTTTTTTTGACCTTAAAAGCTGAAAATGTGCAAGTCAAACCTTTGACGGTCAGTCCTGCGGATAAATGTGCAGTCGACATCAGGGATGCATGATATTGTTGGTCTGGGCAGATATTGGCCTTAAAAGCTGAAAAACCTGTATTGGCTAATTTTGAAATGTTTTCCACTACTTATAGCTGATGTATCAGCCATACATATTCCATATGTTGACAGTCATATTAGCTAAGTAACAATTAGGAATGCACAATATTAGTTTTGCAGATAATCAAAATGACGATATTTTTTCAATTAAATATAGCCAATACTGGTATGTCTGGTCAAGAGCACAAGCTCTGTACTTAAACAAAAATGGACTTGTTTCATTCTGTGTTACAGTATATTTTTGCAGGGAACAGATGTTAAACAAGAAAAACAGCTTTTAACTCTTTCAAATGAAACCCTTGACTTTAAAAAGCGCCCATGCAGTGATGAGAAGGTGCATCAACATTGTACATTTGTGTAATTTTCAAATATTCCAGCTGGTATGTAGCTGATATTTATGGCTGTAAATATCTTCAAAAAATTTAATTTTCACCGATACTGATACTTACCTTTTCAGGCTGCCATTGGCCAATATCGATATATAGCCGATAAAATTGTGCATCCCTACTCACAGCTGTATCATAATTCTTCACCTCATCACTGCACAGTCACGTTTAAAGTCATGACTTTCATTTTTTTCAAGAGGGAAATGTTTTTTCCTCTGCACCTTTTCTTTACAATAACAAACCATCACTTTAAAAACAAGTCTGGTTTTGTAAAGTAAAGACTTGATGCTCCCGATGAAAAATATCCGTCTGCAACAATGCATTCGGAAATATCGGACATCAGTAAAGTGCAGTATTGCATTTCTACTTATTATTGCTGGGGTCAGAGCACAAAGTCTCTTAACTAAAATTGTTGAGTTCTTTTCATAATGACAGTTTGTTTGTGATCATAAAACATTTTTCAATAAATTAACTTTTGATTGGTGAAAGGAGATGTACAGTGGGGAAGAGGCAAACTATTTGCTGCATTTCTGCATTCTGCCAACATAACAGCCAGTAAATGGAATATTTCTGGCCAGTTAAATTAGCCATAAATATCTGCTATAGACAGTGGACAACCCCCTTTTTTAGGTAATTATCTGCCAATACCCATAATGATCTGATTATATTGTGTATCCTTACTTGATTCAATCTTAAATATAAATTCTAACTAATAAATAGTAACACTTCTTTCTGAGCTCACACACACACACGCTCTCCTCTAAACATGGCTGCTGGGAACTGGGTGCTCTTGTTCATGATGTTACCTGTGAGCTGATGTTTTGCTGATGCATTCACACTTGCTTACCAAAAGACTGAGACTTGAGACGACCTGAATGTTCCTCATAGTCTATGATCATGTTCACCTGGATGGCAAGATTTCCATCAAGACTCAAACCTGATTTTAATAATTGTATTACCAGTGTGTATCGGTGTCTGTGTCTGTCACAGACACATGAAGCCTTTTTACTACTTGAGAAACATTATGACAGGCTGAACTTTGTCTTTGCCTAAAGTTAGAGTCTTCAGAGTGATGTCTTGTGTTGGTAAACTGCAGTCAGTGTGAACATGATGATCATGGTGGTGTGCTCTTTTTCATTGCATGTCATGTTTCCTGAGCTGGTTGCCAAATTAACTTTTCTAGCGTTGAATGCAGTGGCTCTAAAATGTCTTGCTCTCTTGTGGCATTGACGGTCAACTACAGTGAAAGCCAATGCCATTTTGGGATGTCTTTAAATTTCACAAATATGAAATGTGTATCATTTGTTCAGTACCAATATGGGTTGCACAACAAATTAATAACAGTTGTAATGGCAGATAATGGCTCAATGAGGTGACTAATATGAACATTTCTGCAGATCTTTAAAGCTGAAATCAAACTTTTGACAGTCACTTTTCCTTTATCATACTGATATATCTGAGTGTATTATGAGAGATGTTCAGTATTATCAGTACGATATCCGTGTCTGCAGATATTGGCCCAAAAAGTGGAGTATCAGCATCTGTAGGTATCAGAATTTATATTTACAGCCAATATTTTAGCCGTACATAAAAAGCTATATACATCACATATATTGGCTGTAATATCCACAGAATGTAAGCATGTACTTCACCCTATTACTGCTGAATATTGACATTTTAAAAATAATCGTCTCCTGTTAGAGAGTGACATGTTTTCCTTGGTCCACATCAAATTCTAACACAAATATGCTGTCCTCATGAAAACAGCAGGGCAATATTAGTGAAAGAGACCCCTCATAATCATTCCAAAACTGTTGGTATCAGCCATAAGCTTGGAAATATTGGATATGGCCAAGAATTCAGTGTCATGCATCTCTAATCTTAACTTTAACTGATAAAACACATCAGATCAAAAGGCTGCTCAGATTACTTCAGGATTGTTTAGCTTAGGGCCCGGGGGCCACATGCGGCCCCTCACCTTCACCTTCTGCTAAATATGACTCATCACGAGTAACCAGAAATACATTATAGCAATAATTAGGATAGGTGAAAAAATATTTCTGCTTACCTTAAATTGGCCGGACATGCTTTGTTTTTTACAAGTAATTAAAGAACCTACTTTACTATAAGTGTGTCTCAAAATATCTTTAATAAGGCACTACAGCATAATATATAGTATCGGTAAAAACTATATTTGGAAACAATGGTAAAGTTAACGTGCTTTGAAAGCTGGTAACAAGTCATTATTTTACTGCATTAAAAAGAAGCTTAAATTGGCTTAAGTTATGTGTCATGCTCATAAAATCTTGAATTTTTAATTGTGTTTGAGTTAAAATAAAATTAATGTTGGTATAATCCTTTTTGAATCTTTATTTGCCATTTTTTGTTTAGTTTTTCCTCATAGAAAGTGCAATATGTATTTATTTGTCCGTCTGAAATAGCTGTAGGCTCTTTGAACAAGCATCTCTCATGTTCGATGCCGTGCCGACCTCGAGCTGATTTCCTTCTGTCTGGCCTTATTTCTTTGACCTCACTGTTTGTGTGTTGCAGCCGTGTTGTCCGGAAATCCATCGCCAGAGTCCTGACTGTGATCAACCAGACACAAAAAGACAACTTGAGGAAGTTCTACAAGGTAAGAGAAGACCTGAGCCTCTGCACTGGACTAACACTTCTCCCTGAACACACACACACACACACACACACTCTCCTAAACATGGCTGCTGGGAACTGGGTGCTCTTGTTCATGATGATACCTGTGAGCTGATGTTTTGCTGATGCATTCACACTTGCTTACCAAAAGACTGAGACTTGAGACGACCTGAATGTTCCTCATAGTCTGTGATCATGTTCACCTGGACTGAAAGATTTCCATCAAGACTCAAACCTGATTCGTTTGTTTGCTGGTAATTTTAGTAATTTAAATAATTCTATTGCCAGTGCATTTCATTGCCCACATCTGTCACAACATGAACCTTTTTTTATTTACTACATGATAAAAATTATTTTGACAGGCTGAACTTTGTCTTTGCCTAAAGGTAAAGTCTTAAGTGTGATTTCTTGTGTTGGGAAACTGCAGTCAGTGTGAACATGACGATCATGGTGGAGTGTTTCTGTTTTTATTGCATGTCATGTTTCCTGAGCTGGTCGCTGTCTTAACTTTTCCAGCTTTAAATGCAGTGGCTCTAACATTACTGGTATGACCTAAACATGGAGAGCATGCTCTGGAAACATACTTGGGAAAAACAAACACTGAACCTCACTGATTTGGTTTTAAGTTTTATTTTGATTTTTTAATATTTTAATTGCAACAAAGTGGTGTTTCAAAAAGACCTAAAACCCTGAAGTAAGGCCACATTGCGGCAGCTCTGGTTCTGTAAAGTCTTTGGGATTTTTAAAAATGTTTTTGGATTAATTCTGGTAATAAGGTCTGTGGTACACACAAGAATAAGAGGTCGAACATTTTTACGACAACATGAGCTATAAAAGTGAATTTTGAAGCTTGGTTGTCTTTTAAAGGAACAAGTGAATGCTAACAAATGTCTAAGTGGGACTTCAGAGTTCATCTTGGACATTGTACATTTGATTTTGAAAAGATTGACACACAACAGATTAAGGCTGCACTGTTATTGTAAAAATCAACCTGCTTCTTTAAAAAGAGCGATCATGATAATGAAACACACGGTTTTAAAATATGTGCCAAACTCTTTCTCTTAACGTAAATGCTTTTGTCACTTATCATTTAAAAATTCAAGAACAAGCAATACGTAGAGATATACTAATACTAATAAACATGCAATCACCAATATTCCCTGGAAATTTCCTCCAAATCTAACTGGTGAGTAGGGCTGAGCGATTTCAGGAAAAGATCCAATTGTGATTTTTCTGGCGGATATTGTGATTTCAATTTGATTCATGATTTTCTTCAAATCGGGCTTCAGTGCAATATTCACGATGTTTACAGTATAGACAACAGTAAGGAAATCAATGATCAGAAGCACATAACACATTATTCATCATCTAATATTGATGATAAATAATCTGTTTTTATTATTCAAGGGATACTCCAACTTCTACTCCTAAACAGAGGCTTTGTATTGTTGACCTGCTCACCAGCATGTCAGTGGTGGAGATGTGACGTTCGTGAACGAGTCGACTTTTTGAACTGCTCTTTTAAGTGAACAATGAGAGCCGATTCAGAGTAGTGATTGAACAGTTCATTTGTGAGCTGTTCTTAAATGCAAATTGTCTGCAAATTTGTACAATAGGTCACACAACAGATCCTGGGTCAGTCAGGAGTGCTGTAAAAAAATTGCAGCTTTGGTGATCACATAATTGTGTTGTCTGAATTGCGATTTGGATCTGAGAACGATAATCTTTCAGCCCTACTGTTGAGTTTTCCTGCTCGCTTACAGACTAATGCCAGCAAAAACATGACCTCCTTAGCCGAGGTAATAAAGGTTTGAAGCGTAGTGGTGAATAAGTCCACCATATAGGAGGTCTATAACAGCCTGAATTTACCAGAATTAAGTTTATGCTTCAAATTAATGATCGTTTTTGAAGATTATCCTGATGACCACAATAGTGTTGATTTGATTTATTCATTCACAGTGTGGTGATATGCTAATATGACCACTTTTTTCACCAATGAGTAATCTAATGGGTTACTATTTCCAAACCAGTTGATATTTTTGTAATTTTTCTGAGTAAAAATATATTTGCTTTCCTCTTGGGTCTCAGGGAGTGACGTCACGGATGCGATAAGTCACGTTTTCTGCATGAGGACAGCTCGTGTAATACATGTGTAATACACGTGAGTTGTCCTCATGCTGAAAACAACAATGTAGGGAGGAGAGAAATGTGTTTTCTAGCAGGAAATACAGTCACTGTTTAGAGTTTGTGCTGGCTAAAGATGACTATTAAGGTTCATTGTACACTCTGTGCTGGTGTTATCTAACGTCAAAAACACTCCGTCAAGTTTAAGAAACATTTGGAGTCGCAGCACGGCACGGAACAGAGAAACTTACGGAGCTGTAACTAATGCTGGAGGTCCACCACCCAAACAACAAAAACTGGACTTTGGTGCAAAACCAGTCGGGGGGAGGTTTGAAGAAATTGTCATTGTGTTGTAGAGGAAATGCTGCCCTTTAACACACTTGACTTGTAATCTAACTTAGTTACTTTTAAAATCAAGTAATCTGTAAAGAGACTAGGTTAATTTTTAAAGGAGTAATCAGATTTCTTTTTCAAGGTAACTGTGGCAGCACTGTTAATTTGTTATTCACTGAGTTTATTTCAGCAATAATCCAAAAACCTGATGAAAACCCAAAGGGAACCAGTAGCATGCTGGCTTCCAGGATAAGGTCGTCCTTTCACCACTGAAGTTGCAGATACAGACCTTTTCCTCCTCGTGTTTGTCATTTTCAGTCGTGTGTTTCAGCTCTGAATCAGTGTTCATGTCATATCTCACAGGGTAAGAAGTACAAGCCCCTGGACCTGAGACCCAAGAAGACCAGAGCTCTACGCCGCCGGCTCAACAAGTATGAAGAGGGTCTGCGCACCAAGAAGCAGCAGAGGAAAGACCTCCTCTACTCAGTCCGCAAATTTGCTGTCAAAGCTTAGAGGCTTTTTCTACCATTAAAGAAAAATCTGGAAAACACAAACGGTGTGTCTGAGTTTTTCTTCTTGAAGTGCAGGAACGTTGAGCAGGCTCTCGTTCATCCTGGTCTCAGAGTGCTCTGGTTTAGGGTCTGAGTTCATCTGGTTCACCTAAGGCCTCTCCAGAGGGATGTCAGAATGTCAGAACACAGAAGATGCTGTATTTGTTTTAATACAATATCAATATTTGAAAAGTTGATTAACAGATTTGTTCATTTGTTTCACTTCATTCTTCAGACTCTGGTCTCTGGTTGTCTGCAGACATTTAACCTTTGACTGTCAAACTATTTACTTGGACAAATGTTTATGGTGTTGCAGGTCCCATCTTTTGGTAACATTAATTCTCATTGGATTCTATTTTTCATTCAGTATTGTCTCCACACCACATTTTCAAACATGAAATTAAGTTTAAAAAAAAAAATCTTCCCTGGGGTAAAATGTATTACTAGATTCTTAACACACTCCCCAGTCTTCTAGCTTTTTTACAAGAAGTGTTTTGATGAAGTGGTGAAGCATCAAGATCCTAAACCAGCTGCTTTTCCTTTTGCTTCACAATGTGTGAAGGGTCCCTCCCAATCCTTGGTCTTTGTTTTGCGAAGAGAGCTCTGATTTTAGCTTGAACCTTAACCCTATAACATTAACATTTGTATCATATTTTCCACCTGAGTTTCTGAGACCTCCTGTCTCATCAACATGATCAATACTTTTCTTAAAAAGCTGTTGCATATCATGTGATACTGATATTCTGCCCCCTAGTGGATTATCATCCCACTGCAGACAGTGGAGGGGCTTTTAATAATGGCTGCCATCCTTTAATCATAAGTATGTAAATTGAAAGGATGTAAATTACCTCTGCCATGGAGGTAATGTTTTTGGATTTTGCTGAAATGTTCAGGAGATGTTGGTAATGGCTCAACTTAGAACTTATTAGATTTTGGTGGTGATGCATATATTTTTCTGGATGCCAAAAAATTCCAAACGTTTCAAGAAATCCCATAAGTTAGGATTGCGCTGAATTAAAAAAAAAATCACATCTGCCATTCTTTAACAGATTCACTTCCAGTTTAACAGGATAATGTGGGGTTCATGTCCCCATCATCAAGGTGAATTTCATCTGGATCGATCCAGATTGACGTCACAAAACAACATTGAAGTTTATAATGGGAAATCCCAATCATTTCCCCTCGGCTGCGGTGAGGGTTTTGCCCTCTTTACTTCATTATGGGAATTGTAGTGTATGTGCAAACTGACAACATTTTTCAAGCCTACGTTACTCCATTTCCCAGCTTCCCTTGCAATGCAGAGACTCGGCCGCCCAATCAGAGCGCATGGTGATCCAGAACTGGATCTTTAACAGGGGTTGTGGAAAAGCCACTGCTGTAACTGAGCTGCTTGGCAGAGGTCTGTTAGTTAGTTAGCAACATTACTCAAAAAGTTATGGACGGATATTGATGAAATTTTCAGGGAATGTCCGCTTTGGGATAAGGAACAAATGATTAGATTTTGGAAGAGATCCGGATCTCCGTCTGGATCCAGGAATTTTTTTAAAGAATTCTTTAACATTGGGAGATAGAGCCATTTTTGACATTTCTGCATATAACTCCACAAATAATGGTAAGGGCACTTGGGAAAAAATACAGGACAAGTTTCTAACATGCTCTACAGTATATCAAAGACTGATCCAGATAAAAGAATAATTCCGGATACTATGATCCAGAATATGAAAAAATAGGGGACCTTTGGGATTTTCATCATAGGAAGAGAACAAATGAAGCTATAAACACGTGACAAACACCATTAAATAGCCAAGACATTGTGGAATTTGGAAGGTACCAACGGATTTGCAGTATCTTCAAAAGCTAGGGAGCCAGATCCAGAAGAAAACCGCCATTAAGGAAAATTTGATTTTCGTGAATAACTGCTGAACTAATGTTGATATCATTATGGATTCAGTTGCCAATGGTATGTTTTCATGGTCAAGGAATCTAAAAATGTAGTTAAAATAAATGTGGGACTAATATTTATGGTGCAAATGCCAAATAGGGCGAACTGTGGCGCTTGGCGGAGGTCTGCACTCTTCGAGTACTTTCTAGTTCCCAAATGTAATGTAAGTTTGTTTTTGTTTGAAAAATTAACATTCTTGTGACCACAAAGTTGCCAAATACACCTGACGCATCAAATCTGACACAAAAAATAAACAAACTGATATGGCAAAAAAATGTTAAAAGCTTTGATGAACATCTTGTTTCCAAAAATTTAGAATGTTCTCACAGTTTTTTGATTTGTCAGGCTTTACAGGGTTGATAAAGCTGTTTCAGTTTTAAGGGCTGAAATCCTTAAAAACCACATGAGGCATGTACCCTAAGTCTGTGGTCCCCATACCTAAAAGACCCCTTAGATGTGCTCAAAAAGAGGCAGTCTACACAAAAAGTGATGCATTTGCTTTACTTTGCAAATAAGCATCAGGTTTTTTTTATCAATAAAATCTGGATAAAGTGGCTGTCAGGTTTTTTTTTTAATATATATCTTAACCATTACAGGTAGTGGATGGCACAGCAGGAAGTGCACGTGCCTCACAGTAAGAAGGTTGTATGAGGAAATACAAGAAAAACCAAATAACACAGTTAAAGGCTGACAGTGATTCAACGAGTACGCCTTTATTGCAAAATGTATACAAATATTCACAGCCAAACAGTTCAATCACTCAGCAAGAAAAAGTAGTTGATCTATAGGAGAGTGAAATATGTAAATACGTCTTTATTTATTTTTTTTACTCTTTTTTTATTAGTTTAATTATTTACATGTACAATGAACATGAGATCATCATGGGTGTTACAGTTAAAATCAAAGTATTCTTTTACACATACATCATGGTATAATGTCATATTATTCATGGTGCACACACAATCCATTTTTCCCATAGTTTAGTGCATTTCTCCAACTGGAGCCTCAATACAGAAGTAAGTCTCTCCATACAGTACATTTCTTGGATGATTCCACGCCACTGGACCAAATTTGGAGGGTCTAGTTGCAACCATTTCCTAGTTATAGCTTTCCTACAGCTTGCCAAGAGTATCTTCAATAAGTATTTATCCTTCTGTGGGACTGTTTGTGGTATTTTACCAAGGTATAGAGTAACAAAAGAGAAATCTACATTCACCTCAAGTATCTTATTGATCTCAGAAGCCACCTCTCTCCAGAAAGACTGGATTTTCGGACATGCCCAAAAAACATGGAAGTGATTAGCCATAGAAGTTCCACATTGTCTCCAACAGAAGCCTCTGCTCTGTGCGCCTGTTTGCAGTGCTGATATTTTAGGAGTTATATAAAATCTCACTACATTCTTCCAGCCGAACTCTCTCAGTGATCTTGAGTTTGCAGTAGTCGCTTGTGTCTCACATATTTCCATCCAGATCTCTTCTGATATTTGTGTTTCTGATTCCCTCTCCCATTTTTGTTTCATGGATAATGTGGAATGGTTTTTGGAGGTTTGTATACTTCCATATATTCTTGAGACCAACTTTTTATTGTCTTTTTTTTGGTATGCATCATAAAATATAGAAATCAAATTGTATTCCCTCTCCTCTTTAATCTGTAATGTTTTATTATAATAGTCTCTGACTTGCAGGTACCTGTAGAAGTCCTGCTTTTTCAGCCCATATGTGTCTGAAATAAACTCAAAACTCTGTAATTGTCTGTTTGAGGTGAGGGAACATAACTTAAGTGATACCTCTCCTAACCCATAGTTTAAAACGCCCATCCAATCTAGCAGGTTCAAATTCTGGATTGTATGCTATCCCATTCAAGACCCTGACCTGTGTCTCTATTTGTAACTTTCTCAAAAACTTAAACCCTAACTTAAGAGTGAATAAAGTCCATTGATTCAAGCTGTTATAATGTCTTTCAGCTTGGCTTCTATTTCCTAATATAAATTGTATTGGAATTTTTATCTGTGTAATTTCCAAGCTTTTCCACTTGGATTCATAATTTGGAGTGCACCAGTATACTAAGGGTTTCAATTGTGCAGCATAATAATAATCCTGTATGCATGGTAATGCTCTTCCTCCCTTCTGTTTTTTCAGCTGCAATGTCTTGAACTGGACCCTAGGTCCTCTACTGGTCCATACAAACCTTGAGATCCAGGCAGTCCATTCATCAGATTGTTTTCGGAGTACTTCTAGAGGCAATGACTGGAAGAGATAGAGAAGCCGTGGCAACATGTTCATTTTAATTATTTCTATTCTATTACTCATATCTAATGGGAGGAGGGTCCATCTAGAGATGTCCGATTTGATCTCTTTATTAATGAGGCTGTAGTTGTTTTCAAAAAGTTTTGACATATCTTTAGTAAGATTTATTCCTAAATATTTTATTTTGGACGAGTCCCATTTAAAATTATATTTCCTTTTTGTATCTGGGTGGGGAGTATAATTAAATGTGAGTGTTTGCATTTTTTGAATATTTAACTTATATCAATTTAGGGATGCTTGAGTCTGGGCTTGTAATAAAAAGCAGAACATCATCTGCAAACATACAAGTCTTATGTTCATCTCCTCTAATCATAATCTCCTTTATCTCAGAGTCCTCTCTAATTGCCTGAGCCAAAGGTTCAATAAATAGCGCGAATAGAGTCGGACTCAGAGGACAGCCCTGGTGTGTCCCTCTTTCCAAATCAATAGTTTGTGACAGGTGTCCATTAACCCTAACCCTGGCTGTTGGAGAAAAATATAACGTTCTAATACATTTAATAAAACTGTCTTTGAAGCCGAATCTTGCAAGTACCTTGTAAAGATATTCCCAACCCACGGAATCAAAAGCCTTTTCGGCGTCTGGGCTAAGCAACGTTGCACTAATGTTTTCTGATGTAATATGACTCATCACTTGTAATGTTCTCCTTAAATTATCCTGCGTCTGTCTATTTAATACAAAGCCTGTTTGATCTAAATCTACCAGCTCCGGGATGTAAATATGTCTTTATGCATGATGAGCTGAAGTTCTTCCTTCAGGGAACAGTTCCTAACACTCAAACACTTTCCTGCTGACTCACAGAAGAAGCTTTTATTTATATTTCAGAGTGTATGTGACAGAAAAAGATGGTTTGTAGATACCTGCAGGTCAGGGTCAGTCTGCAGGAGGTCAGATGTAGTCTAGATGAAGTCCTGCTGTCCATGAGCTGACTTTCTATGACCTGAGCCAAAGACATCAAATTCAGATGCTTCTGACCATTTTAAAACCATAACATACCGTTTTGATCATTAATAAAAGCATTGATTTAAAATGTGTAATAAAAGAGAAAACTGGGGAAAGAGGAAATATTACAACTTTTTTGAAGGTGGAATGTGCTTCGTGTCCAATATGTGGTCAATAATTCTAAGGTTGGGTGCCTGATCTATCTATCTATCGTTATTAGAGTATTTTAATCGCTCTGTAAAATAGAATGTTTCCATGTCTCTTTCTTCAAAAACTTCTAGTAAAAACAAAAGCTTTGTCTGTACTTTAGTGCAGAGCTAATGTTTGTCCACTAGAGGGGGTGACGGTCCAAACAAAGAAAAGTTCATGTCAGGGCTGAACAGCACTGAAGGTTCAGCACATTGTGAGACAGCCACCTAAAACATGTTTTTGCAAAAATCAACACTGTTACTTCTTTGTAAAAATAAGGGAAAGTGCACATCAATAAACATGGAGCTGCAAGAGTAGAAATCTTCAAACGCAGTCTAAAAACTCATTTATTCAGCCTGGTTTTATGTAGAACTTTATCATTTTAAGGACTGCTATTTATTTATTTATGAGAATCATTTTTTTTTACCTTATTATAATTATTAAATTTAAGTTTGTCATTTTTTTGGTCTGTTTTATTAGGTTTTTAGTATGTGCTTATATATTTTATCACGATGACCTAGTTGTAATCATCTTACACTTAATTGTTTTGGATTTTAACATTTTTTTAATGTATTTTTAGTATTTTATTTATTTCTGTCTGATGATTCTTGGTTTTACTGCCTTTCATTTTCTCTTGCCTCTTTGCTTTTATATTTTTTTAGTCCTCTTGATTTTGTCATTTTATTTACTTTGGCTTTTCTGTGCATTAGTGTCCAAATCCTCTTGACATCCGCCCTACTATCATTACAGTTACAGTCGAATACAACCAGGTAGATAGACCTCTGCTGAGGGTTTATTTGCTGGGTGGTTGTACGAAAAAATCATGATTATTTAATCAATATATATGTATTTATCTTTTGTTCGTCATTTTTCTGTGTCCATGTACAGCATTTTGAACTGCAAATGAATTTGTAGGAAATGTGCTTTGTAAATAAAGTTTGATTGATTGATTGATTGAAATGTGCCAGAGTGTAGCTATAGGCTAATTTCCATTTGTGGTCCCTGAAAGGATGAAGCCATGCATTTGTGCACTAGTACGTAAAACAACAACAGCAGGCAGCAGCCAGTTGTCAGACACACAAAACAACACGAACTCTACATTCGTTTACAATACACAACTACTGCTTATAGATGTAAGAGCAACATGTGAGCTACCTCGGTGGAGGTTTGCGCTCTCTGAGTTCTTTCTAGTTTGCTTTATTTCTGGCCCTGACATCATGTCATTCATCCCAACCCAACATACTGACTGTGTCTAAATACTTTCTCTGCTTAATTACACAAACTCTGTCCTTGCACACTCCCAGATTCAATGGTTTCATTGACTTAATTTTAGCCCGTGGCACACCTTAGATTAGTTCAGTTTGATTTGATGCACAGTGCTGATGTTCTTGGAGTTTGTTTGCACATGAATGAACTGATGTATACTTGTAGCGGTCGGATAAACTGGTGTAAAGCCGAGAGAGACCAGTGTGACTGGCAGTATTGCTGAGCTCACAATATTGATTTGCTTGTGTTATTTTAGATTATTTTTTGGCATTTTGTGCCTGTATTGATAGGAGACAGCGAGACAGTGGGTAGGCTTGTGAAAGGGGGTGCAAGAGAGTAGGGGAGGACACTCTGCAAACTGTCCACAGGCTGGACTCCAACCCAGGCAAACCAGCACCCCAACTTGCTTGTTTTTAAAAATGCAGAACAGAGTCTGTTTTCATCTCCACTCTTACCTGCTAATCATGTTAACTGCAAAACCCCTGAAGGTTTGAGAGGGATTAAATAAAAGGGAATAAACTACTAAACGATTAAACTCAAATCTGATTTGTTCGTAGTTTTGTTGCTGTAATGTACATTTGCAGAAACTCTGCACACCATCTAAGACCCACAGATCTACAAAATAAGGCTGGCCATGACCCCTCTACACCCACTTCAATTGCATGAACCCTAATTTTCCATCCTCGCTGTTCAGCTTCTGGATCAGTCTCTGGATCATGCCCTAAAATTCAGAGTTCTCCAGGCTGCTATGACCAAACCCTGCAGGTCTGATCAGTAGAGTTTACTACTGCGTGTACAGAGTGGTACATCTGTTCTGGCCTGCAGTTGATCTGCTAATAGGCTTAACTGTTGCTCCCTGGCTGCCTGGTTAAAGCAGTTAGGCGGTGCTCTCTTTTATACTCTCTCCAGCCGCTGCCACTGAACAGGGTTATAATCTGAGCAGGTTTTAGAGCAGCTCTACGCTCCAAGCAAATGGATGCACTCTGCACAGGGGTGCAACCAGGAGCTGTTGGGCCTGTGCAAAGTTAGCACACCCTCACATCTTCATGCAAAATTAGTTTTAGTCAAGGGAACCAGTGCACCTATTCTACACTTAAACATTTATTTAAAAAATGTACTTCCTACAAAAAACCCTAAATCTATTAAAATAGAAAATAAAATATACGCATTTTAACTTTTTACTAGTTTTTAAAATTTGACATTGATTGCACGTTGTATGTTGGCTGCTTGAACTTGCACAAATAAACTAAATGGTAAATAACTTTGAGCATGTAAAGGGCTTTTCTAGTCTCTATGACCACTCAAAGCATTTTTACACTGCAGGCCACTCATCCATTTACACCCTTTCACTCTCACATTCACTCACTGATGGTTGAATGTCCTACCCTGACACACCAGATGGACCATTCAATACATTTCACTAGTCCATCTGGGCAACAGCTCATAGAAAGTATTTGGAAATGGGCAAAAACTTTCAAAAGCATATCCGGCAGGTGATTGGTCACTTGTTCTGCCAATCACATTTATTACAGGCCAATCAGATAATGTAGTGTGAGCATAAAATGCAAAAAAGTTGGCCACCTCGTAGAACAAACTCTTGCTTAAACATGTTGGCAGTGGAGCGAAAATATTCTTTCTGTTGAGAAATTCTTTCAGTGTTGTTATTTTCTTTTCACTTAATAAAGAAATGTGGTCCAGATCAAACTGCTACTGA
Source organism: Cetoscarus ocellatus (assembly GCA_037902135.1). Lineage (NCBI taxonomy): Eukaryota > Metazoa > Chordata > Actinopteri > Labriformes > Labridae > Cetoscarus > Cetoscarus ocellatus. The sequence goes on from JBAMNC010001123.1 coordinate 242,345, forward strand.
AGCTGTTAGCATTTAAGCTAATCTATTAAAAGTGATTCCTATTCCTATCACCTCTTCCTGCTTTAAAGGATGGCAATTGGGCTGTGACGGTTTGGCCAATCTCAGTTGTAGATTGGAGCATGGCAAGATGGATTTGCCTGGTTACCAATTTCCACACTATCTGCCTGTTTAGCATTCAGCACGTTCCATGCACTGTGAAGCAAATTGCCCCAAATCTTTCCAATCACTTGGTTTCCTCATCCCGCACCTGATCTGTCACATGCCATCAGTGCTGCTCCGCACTGGTTCGCTTAAAATACTAGAAGTCTCTTTTCAGTGAGACCTGCTTTAACGCCGCGACAATCTCCACCAAGCAGAGTGAACCAAAACAGGAAATCTTGACTCTAAATTTTTGAGTGATTTCAACACATAGCACTTTATGTAAAAATACTGTGCAGACAGTAAATCACCATTAGGCAGGCGATATAAGCTGTTGCTGTTTACATGTTGCTCCTCCTGATTTTCCTTGTGATCTCATGAACTTGTTGATTTCTGCTGATGTTGTAATCTTGTATTTCAAGGTTTGCTTGAATTACTATTCCAGAAGTCGAGGACATTTCCCGTCAGGTGGAGCAAAGCTATGGTGCTTTCTGTTTCCACGAGAACGGTGCTCAGAGTGCCTGAATCTGCAAACTTTTGAGACCAGGGTCCAGAGTGAAATGTTTTGAAAACGTTTTCGCTTTCATTTCCGTTTCCGTCTAAACAGGAATCAGCTTTGCCAGGGAAATCGGTGACTCACGGCACATGCGAGCTACCTTGGCAGAGGTTTGTGCTCTCTGAGTGCTTCTTAGTTAGAATTTCAATTCCTTTGTGTTCAACTACTTGAGATGCTCCATCTCTTGCTTCCTCACCAAGATACCAGGAACTTTTGCGTATTCAATTGTGATGTCGAGACCTCTTAACTCCCCCGCCTGGATACAAAGCCCTGTCCCGGTGCAGGTTCCTGCAGCAGACAGAGGAGTGTGAAAAGTTGGCCCGACACAGGTTTTTAATCAAACACATCTCTCCTGATATCTGATGTTGTTCCTCTTAGATGAATGCCTCTGCAACTAGCTGGTGTTTCCACCCACCTAACATTGTGTAAAAATTGTTTTGTTGATAATTAAACTTCAGTTTCGACCTCCTCTGCCCCCTGAATTCTTCCTTCTATGTCATTTCTGCAGACTTCCTCTGATGAGAGCTCAATTTCCTTGATTTGCAAGGCATGCAGAACAAAGAAGAAGGAATTGGTAAGGAAAATGACTAATGACATCAAATCTTTAAGGGAACTGTTATTGGTTCTAAACTGGAATTGGTTTTCAATTCCCATCAAGGATCAGTCAGCAGGCTATGCAAATCAGTTGGTTGAGCTGCCGGTGTATGTTCATTTGTTTGTCTGCTTGTTTGTTTATGAGAAAGATTATGGAAAAACTGCTGTATGGGATTACATGATTTCACAAGAGGTGTGGTTTAGTCGGCAGAAGAAGTCATTAGATTTTGGTGGTGATATGTATATTTGTCAGGATGCAAAAAAACCCTATAATTTCAAATAATCCTATAAATTAACATTGGGCATAATTTAAAAAAAATCACATCTCTGCCATTTTCTCACAGATTCGCTTATAATTTCACAGGATAGTATGGGGTCCATGTCTTGATCATCAAGATGAATTTCATCTGGATCTGATCCAGATTAAAGTCACAAAAAACATAGAACTTTATAATGGGAAATCCCATTGATGACATTCAATAATGCATATGAAATCAAAATACTAAGTGATGTTCCCAAACTTGTTGTGTTCATACAGGATAACAACCTCTATTTAGTGCTGATTTTGGTCTGGATCCTGGCTCTATTCTGGATCTGGTGACCTAGAATTGTATCTATTACAGGGGTTGTGGAAGAGCCATTGCCAGAACTGAGCTGCTTGGTGGAGGTCTGCGCTCTCTGAGTGCTTTTCTAGTGTATTATTTTAAATCAAAAGTAACTGAGTGCTTTACTTTTAAGTTATATACTTCACCCTTTTCTCTTAAAAAAACAGATCTACACCAGGCTTAAGATGATCCACAGCCCAAGACAATGCAATTGCATCAAACCCAGACAGCAACTCAAAAAAAAATACTTTGAGTCATACGACTAAAAGTTTAACTTATGCTATCAAGCCAAGTGTCACTGTCCTGTTTGACAGATGTTCACTGTTCATTTTGAGAGTCAAAGCCGAGCACAGAGCCTGTAGACTGTGCATAAAACACCAAGTCCTGTCTTGTCTGATTGAGGAGTGTATGAGTTTAAGAGAATAGATCTTCTGCTGCAACATCTGTGTTTGTTAATCTGACCTGAAAATACTTTTTGTACAATTATATTTGGGCCAACTCAGTTAAATGTCCTCTAAAGAGCTCATATTATGTTTTTTTTAGTTTGATATACCCTTCAGTGTTTTTAACATGCCTCTGCCTTGTGATAGAGCACTTCTATGAACAAGACAAGAAGTCCACAAAACCAGGACCTCTCTTTCTCTCCATTTTTATGGCACCAGCTGCTGCCTGAAACATCACACTCCCCCTGCCAGTGTGACGTCCTACCGTTGTTTCATCATCAGTTTAAGCTCATTGGCTCATGGGAGCAGATTGCAGACGTTAGAATGAATGCAGAGTTTATGACAACATGGTGCAGGACAGCGCTGAGCTGACCAATTACCTCATAGCAGACCTGTCAACCAATCAGAGCAGACTGGGCCCATGTGGGGACTGGAGCCTTAGAGAGGCAGGAGCTCTGCCAGAGGACACAGTTTTGAACATCAGAGACTGTAGACATACTGTAGCAGTCATCAAAAAAAGCATGTGAGCTTTTCACATGCTATTTTGTTGCATATTCAGTTTAATTTAGGTAGAAAAGGATTTTTGCAAATCATGTGCCTTTCAGTATTAACTTGTCCCATACAGTCAGATTCAAATGCTGAAACTGAGGCCATTTAGGAGTATAAGGAGCCTTTTACACAACAACGAAAACAGCCAGAGTTTTCAGCTGATTTCTCCTTCTGTTTACACGAGAACAGTGCCCGGAGTGCCTGAATCTGCAAACTTTTGAAACCGGGGTCCAGAGTGAAAAGTTTGGAAAACTTTTCCATCTCTGTGTAAACAGGAATCCCCATTTTCAGGGAAAACGATGATGCACGGCACATGCACAGTACTTTTTCGGATAAAGGATGCGTGCGTCACTGAGGAACAACAACACACCTCCTGTTACACACTCCAGTCCAGTTGGTGGCGGAAATGCGCCTCTAAGTTGGTTTGTCAACCGCCATTAAACAACAAAGAAGAAGGAAAAAGAAGGCTCCCGGTCAACATTCTCCTGATATTTTGTGGCTTTGTAGTTGAACACCACGTCCAGTAGCAGCCCAACTTCGTTGTTTGTACAGACAAAAAAACTCCTGTATCTCGCCATTGTTGTTTGTGAAAAGTTTGTCTTCACCAGAAAGCGCTGAAACGCTGCTGTTTCACTACTAACGTACATCACCAACTACTGGCCTTGCATACACGGTACAGCGTTGTTCTTGCTGATCAGTACAGTCGACATTCAGTGTGAACGCCGATTGTTTTTACACTGTCTCCATGTGAATGCAGAGCGCTTTTGAAAACGCAAAGGAAAAACCTTTCTGTTTCTGGTGACAACGTTGTCGTGTAATTAGGATCTAAAGGTTGTCACTGTCTTCTCTGGGTGATAGATCAGCTGCACCTGGGTTGGCGTGTCGGGCAGACTTAACAGGAGAAAGAGAACGAGGGGCAGAGAGAACAATGGTGAGGCCTTGCGACGAGACAGTGTGTCTGCAGGGCCGCAGACAGTACGGAACCTCCAGCGCCACACAGGAAGGACTTTCTCTGGAGCTGTTTCAGACGCACACACACACGATAGCGTGCATGCACACAAACACACATGCCAGCACACGCACTGTTTACACACAAACACTTATACAACATGAAACCGAACACTCTTATACAGAGAAATGAGAACAATGGAGGCCCCATCCTGACCAAACCCTGGGCAGGACTTTGCTGTAACTCCAGGGACCCATCCTATACAAAACCCACTGAACAGATTGTCCTGTCAAGGAAACAGCAAAAAAAGAAAAGGCAGAGTTCACTAAAAGTCATGACAGCTCTGGGTGTCTGGTCAGGCTATTTACTGACACAGACTATAACGTGTCCTCAATCGTCTGGATTCATCAGAGACATGACCAGCTTCATGACTCACTCATCCACTTATCTAATGCAGTGTTGCCCTCACAATCAGATTTCCACAGTTCTGTTCTTATTTTTCATTGTTCTCTTGAAGCTGTACATTGCAGAGTGAAAGTGCAGTGGTAGGTCACTTGGCCTCTGACCATAAATCTCAAAAATTGTATCAGTTAATTAGAAAGTCAATCAAATTCCAATTCATCCATCAAAGAAGTCTTAAAGGAACACTCCAACATGTTTGTTGTTTTCGTGTCTTGCCTCACTCTCGAGTCCATGACAAGCAGATAGACACCCTTCTTTAGACTGTGTCCTGTAACAAGGAAGAGACAGACAAAGCTTGCCCACCACTAGTAGCTTAGCTCAAATGCTGGGAGTATATGGGAAGCACGCTAGCCTGCCTCTGCCTACAGTCATCAGATAAACTCTTCTACTCTACCCGGTCCTGTGTTGTGACTTGTTTTCTATCCCTTCATGTTATGTTATCTTCTACTATCTTCATATTATCTTCATATTATCTTCTTCTACTCCTAAACAGGCTTTGTTTTGTTGATCAACTTTTCTTAAATTTACAGGCAATTTGGTTTTAATAATGGCTCACAAACGAACCTCTCACTCAGAGCTGCAAATCGATTGTCATTGATCATTTAATTGAACTGTTCAAAAGACTCAAATCGTTCTAGAACGTCACATCGCTCCTGAAAACCACCGTGGAAGTTTGTCAACCAAACAAAGCCTCTGGTCAGAAGTAGAAGAAGATAATATGAAGATTATTAAAGTTAATGTAACATAAAGGTGTAAAAAACAAGTCACAACAAGCACACAGGACTGTTTAAAGTTGCTGAAAGGTTTATGGCTAGAGTGATACCCATATACTCCCAGCGTTTGAGCTAAGCTAACTAGCGGTGGGCAAGCTTTGGCCGTCTCTTCCTTGTTACAGACACACAGTTGAAAGAATGGTGTCTATCTGCTTGTCATGGACTAGGGAGTGAGGCAAGACACAAAAACAACAAAAATGTTAAGAGTGTTCCTTTATTCTGGAGATATACTCGCTCTAAACTACATGGACTCATTCACTCCCCTACGTCAACTCATGATCCACATTGGTTGTGCACGTCGTCCAGGAGCTGCAGTCTGCACATCATCAGTTAAGTCCAATTTCAGGAGAATCTGCTGCCTTAATTTAATTTAGAAACCAAGACTCCAGGAACCGCGCCGGGCTTTCACCATTGGCAAAACCTTTCCTCCTCTTCATTGTGTCTGTGAGCAGAACTGCATGCACAGCTTTCAGTGCTGACTGGCTGTTCGCAGTGCCCTGCCTCTGCGTGTAACCAGAGTAGGTAACCAATCGGATGGTGCTGTGGGTGGGACAAAATACGGCCCAGTGTTACGGGATTTGGGGGATTTTTTGCAACCAGACAAATATGCAGATCTCCACCAAAATTTAATGTCTTCTTCCTTGGACCAAACCACACCTCTGTTAAAATTTTGATGGAAATCCATCCCGTAGTTTTTGTGTAATGTTGCTAACAGACAAACAAACAGACCCTGGCGAATACATAACCTCCTTGGTGGAGGTAATAAATTATAACTAGGTTGTGAAGGTAACTTTCTGGCATTTGAACCATTTTAAGCACTCAGCAAGTTTTTATTTATCATTTACTTTGCATCTATCACCAGTCCTCATGAATCTCTAATCTTTGAACTCTGTTAATACTTTGAAAATTTGGTGAATAACACATTTTTCTTGTGCCACAATGGGTCATTTTGAGACCAAAATGTCTTAACATGCAACTCTGGCATTTTGCTGGAGTTAAGCAATGCAGAAATGCTGGACAGTTGCATTATTGCTGTGAAAAACAAGAAAATCCTGGTAGTTTTTGTAAGCACAGAAAGAATAAAGAAATCTTCAAACACCTGTCAAAATGTATTTTTAGGGGTCTTCTGGCAGTCATGGGGCCCCCTCTAATATTACATGAATGCTTTGGTATGTCTGATACAAACACAGAGGTTCACATTAGGATTTATTTTGATTAACATCTCAGGCCGAGGAAAGTTGGCCTACTTGAGATAAAACATGTTCAGACTGGTGTTTATGTCTTAAAAAAATGCAGCATCATCCGTCTGAATTTCCCTTTTATGAGTTGCTCTGTCGTTCTTGCCAGAGCCTGACATCATTGTTTTGCACGGCACGTGAGCCTAAGGGAGTCATTAATCATAAAGACAAACATATGGATGTCTCAAACTAGCTGAACCAGTTCTTAGCTGGAACATGTTGTATATTTTCACTCATACATTAAACATCCATCGGCTGGTGTGAACTCAGATCAAAATTGAATCATCATTTCATCAAACAGAACACGGACTTATAAAAGAGCTGAAGGTTTGATGGTGATCTCCCAGATCATGAGCATTAGAGTCCCATCACACCTTTTTGTTGAACTCGTCTCACCTGCGACAGAGTTCACTGCCGCTCCCCAGACACCTTCATTAAGCGGTTCGTCTTAGTCCGGGTTGTTGGCATAAAAAGATCTCCCTTTTGTTCCCACCAACGGCCCAAACTGAACTTCAACATTAACAACACTTTCATATCCTTACAGCTTAAAGAGGTCATATTTTGCCTAGAGCTGGGTGATATGGCCTAAAAATAAAATCCCAGATTTTCTTCCTCAAAACTCGATTTACAATTTTAATCGATATTTAAAAAAAAAAAAAAAACTCCAAGTGACACAAAAATTACAAGTTTTGCCTTTCTTTTATCAAAATATATTACAAAACTAAACAGAATTACCCTCATATAGTTAAAGTGTCTGTCAAAACATGTTGATCATGTAGTTGGCAGGCCTGTCTACATAAACCCTGAATTCTGAGCTATTTTCACAGTAAATTCACATAAAACTCTCTAAACAGTATCATTAAAAAAAACCCAAAAACAAGCCGAAACATGTGCTCGTGCCAAACCTGACAGGGCCTACCATCGTGAAAACTTTACATTTTCAGTATTTATATTTTCAAACACTGCAACAATTTATGATTGGAGTAAAACTAAATTGAGAAACAAAAAATCTTGATTTTTCATTTTTTAATCTTCTGCAGTAAATAATTGGAATTGATTGATTTAACCCTATAACGCCTGTTGTATCATATTTTTATGATACCTCTATCTAATTTATCTGATCAACAAATGACTAAAAAAATCACATGAAAACAATCAGATAAACAATAAAAATATCCTAAAATGGATTATCAGTTGCCAAAAACACCTACTGTATGAAATGAGATACAAATAGTATATATTTTAAATTTTTTGGAAATTTTGATTTATTAGGATTTCAGTAGAAAATGAAACAAACATTTCAGCATAAAAAAATTAGAATTTAAAATCATTTGTGTTTTCAGGCATTAAAGGGTAATTGATATATTGCCCAGCCCTAGTGTTGCCTTTTTTCTTTGTTACATTTTTTCGACTGCCAGAAAGTTCTCTTTGTTTATCATAAAAACTGTGATTTATTCACAGACTGCTCTGCTGGATCTTCTGCCACTTTAAGGCCCTCTTCCTCACAGGAGCCTGGCTTGTTTTGACCAGTTCAGCATCGTTTCACCGACTCTGCATTCTTTACAGTCTCAGCACTGGGCTGACCTCTCCGAGTCAGAAAGCTTCAACAGCAACAAAACATTTTAATGATAAATGGACTTGAGCTTAAATAGCAGTTTTAAGTGTTTCTGTCTACTCAAAGCCTTTTTGGGTGCTTTCACATCTACTCTGCTTGGTCTGTACTTTTGGACTTCTCAGTTTGATCCAGACCAAAATGTCAGGTGTGAATACCCCGCCTGGACCGTGGTCTGGACCAAGCAGCTGAACCCTGATCTGACTTAACCCTTTAACTACCAGCTTAACTGTTTGGCAGAGGTCGTCAATAAATTCAGGGATATTTATTTAAAAAAAAAAAAAAAAGAAAAAATCAAATCATTGTTTGATTCCTTTAAGACTTCAGGGAACAGAGAAAACTGCAAACAAACTGACATTTTCTTTGTGTGGGATTTAAAGGTTTAAAAAGCGAACAGTTGATTACGTTATGACATAAAAATGCATAAATATTTGGGACAAAATCAATTACAAAAGAGAAATGTTTGCAAATTAAATAGCAATCAAAAATAACTTTAAATTGATGATATTGTGTTTGACACTGTTATTTTGATGAATAACAGATTAGATACACATGTATAAATCATCATATCAGTAAATGGTTAAGTATTTAAAATAATAATTGACAGAAACAAACAATGAAGTGTTATGTTTTTTTATATATATTCCTGAATTTACTGACCTCTGACAAACAATTGAGCTGAGAGCTCAAGGGTTAAAGAGGTGATCTCATTCTGGACCAAACAGTACCACTGAGTTCCTGCCAAAGCATTATTTTGTACTTATTATTTTGACCTCATCAGCCTGACGGACAGTTTCATATATCCGCCACGGAAATATTTCACTAGTCCACCTGGAGAAGAGCCCATAGAAAATGTTTTCAGAGGCAGAGACACTCTGACTTCACTGTTCTTTCAACAGTCTATGCCCTGATTTTTTTCTGTCTTTTTTTCTTTATTGATCTCTGTTGACCTTGCAAAGCAGCCAGATTTGCCAAATTCCACGTCTGTCATCAGATCCATCCTCCTGCTCTGAGCATGATCCGGGCTCATGGCTGTCCTTTTAAGGACAGAGAGGCTGTGGCCACGCGTGTGCTTCATGTGCTGAAAGCAGGAAGTGTCTGCAGGCCTCAGACTGGCTCATGGCGTGACAGGCAGAATCTTCTGTTCGCTCACTTCTGTTTATCCTTGACTGGTTCAGCCTTTCTCAGACTCTGTCCATGGGATGTGAAAGAGTCTATCTGGTGTCAGCTCACTCTTTTGTCACGCCTGCTATGAAACAACATATAACAATGACTGAATTGGTTTGAAGAAAAGAACAGCTAAAATAGAGGAGAACACAAACTCTGTTGCAGATTAGCTTGTAACACGTTTAGTAAAATTCTCATTTTTAAAGATTTTTAATCAGTTTTTGTGAAATGATGTTCTGTATCAGAACAGATTGCTGCTCTGTGGTTATTTGGGTCATTTTAAAACATATTCTATAATTCTATATATAAACAGAGGTGAAGAGTAAAAAATCTTCTACTAAAAATAAAGTTTGATTGAAGTAAATGTAAAATGTGCACTCTATGAATCAAGTAAAACCATATTTAAAATATTCTGAGTACTTTAAATATGCTTTTCTGTGTTGTGTAAATAAAATATAATTATAGTGTGATGAGTCAACCGGATAGTTTTCTTGATGTACACTAATTGGCCTATTTATTCGGTGCATCTCTTCAACTGGTAATGCAAATAATTAATCAGCCAATTACATAATTACAACTCAATGCATTCAAACTGAGCATCAGAATGGAGAAGAGAAAGATTTCAGTGACTTTGAAGATGATTGTTGGGCTGGTCTGAGTTTCTCAGAAGCTGCTGATCTACTTGGATTATCACACACAACTATCTCTAGGGTTTACAGAGAACGGTCTGTGAAAGACAAAATATCCAGTGAGCAGCAGTTCTCTTTAATTAAATATCTAATTGATGCCAGAATGTCTGGGATGCTAAAAAGGAAACAGTAACTCAGATAACTGAAAACAGGTATGCAGAAGGCCATTTCAAGCAGCAAAGGACCCCACCAGGTGCCACTCCTGTCACTGGAAACCAAGGCTACATTTTTTTTAATTTTTATTTATGCACACATACAAAGAAATAGAAACAGATATATGCAAAACATACTACTACTCCAAGTAACGAGTAAATAAGTGGAAAAAAACATCAAGCAAACAAACATAAAAACATCAACAGAAGCAAGAGCAAAAGGAAAGAAGAGAAAAACACAAGCAAGCAAAAAAAAAAGAATCATAAGTAAAGACAAAGACAAAGAAAAACAAACAAAGAGGGGAAAGGGGAGAAGTGAAAAACAAATATACAATAAAAAAAGTAAAAAATGAAATAAAATTTAAAACACTAGTAAGTATCATCTGTTTGGGTTTGAGTCTAGAGTGGGTACCAGGATGGTTTTGGTACTGAGAGGCGAAAGAAAAGGAGAACATGAAAGTTATGTTTACAGGCATGTTTGGATTGGTGTTGTGGCATCAGTTCACCGACAAGTGAACTGAGCTCAGGATAGTTGAGTATATGTTATTGAATTCTTCAGGTTGGTTTGTTTGTACAGCTGATTGATTTTCAAATGATATCTGTTGTGATAATAGGTCCAGCCATTGTGTGAGGTTGACCTTCTTCCTGTTTTTCCAGTTTTGTAGTAGGTGTTCTTGGTGATAGTTAGAGCTACTAGCAGAGGTGTTATGATTTGTTTTGAGTCTGTGTTGAGTGAGTCCAGATTTCCGAGTATGCATATGGAAGGGAAAAGTGGGATGTTACAGCCAGTATACTTGGACAATAGAAGATTAGAAAACTGTCGCCTTGTCTAATGAGTATTGATTTCTGTTGCAACACTCAGATGGCAGGGTCAGAATTTGGCCCAAACACCATGAAAGCATGGATCACTCAGACTGACTTCTGTGGTTTGATATGTGGGGGATGTTTTTGCACAATTTGGACCCCTCAGTAGAATTTGGGCGTTGTTTAAACACCACAGCCTACCTGAGTGTTGTTGCTGACCCCGTCCGTCCCTTTAGGACCACAGTTTATCCTCTGATGGATATTTCCAGTGAGTTCACTGGAAGATTCTCATTATGGACCTGCAGCGACTGTGTGATGCTGTCATGTTAATATTGACCAAAATCTCTGAGGAATGTTTGCAGCTCTTGTTGAATTTATGTCATGAAGAGTTAAGGCAGTTCTGAGGGTGTGCCTTATAATGTGGCCAGCGAGTGCATGATTTTATCAAACATTTGGCTGAAATAATATTAAAAATTACAGACTGGCAATTTGTTCTGATTAACATGATACAAGACTTTAAAGATAACATTGTAAATGTGGTCTGAGTCTATCTTAAAAATCTTTATTACCTCTGCAAAGGAGATTATGGTTTTGCGGGCGTGTGTTTGTTTGTTTGTTTGTTTGTTTGTTTGTTAACAAGATTACACAAAAACTACTGGACAGATTTCACTGAAATTTTCAGGAGATGTTGGAAATGGCCCAACGTAGAAATGATTAGATTTTGGTGGTGATCCGGATAACTGCCATTAGGGAACAATCATTTTTGCTCAACAGCTGTTTAACTAACTAATAATGATATCAACATGATTCTGAGTGCTCGGTGTGGGTTTTCAGGGTCATGAATCATATTATGATGGTAACTTTATCATGGAACTATTGCTTATAGATGTAACAGCAATATTTGAGCTACCTGAGAGTGTTTTCTCGTGTTTCAAAGTGTGTGGGTATTTTCTTGATTGTTTCTTTGCTTTTAATTTAAGAATCTGCCTGCTTTGTTATGTTTTTTTTAAATATGTTTTAAATGATTTCTGTCCTCGTAAAGCAATTTGTAAGTTGAGTAACTTGAAAAGTGATACACAAATAAAGATTATTATTAAGTTATCATTTTCTTTACTGTGTGAGTCATAATTTTAAGCAGTCACATTGTGCAAAGTCAGTTAAATTTTGAATGCCAAATAAACGAGTACTGATTAAAAAAAATCCATGGTAAATATAAATGAAAAAAACTTAATTGCAAAGATATTTTGTACAGGTAATGCTATTATCAAAATATTGTTTTTGAAGATAACAGTCCCTTCTGGACAGCTTTGGTCTGATCATTGAACTGCCTGTGGAGTATTTTATCTAAGTATTGTTGTAGTAATGAACATTACGATGCTTAACTTGGTATCTGAGTTCAAAATAAATAACATAAAAACAGTAATTGATGTCAAGCTTCAGTTAGTGCAGGTTTGAGCCCAGCTCCGGCTGTCACATAGGTAATACTGATGGACTAAATACATAGAAACTCCAACCATCAGAGAGTGAATGTGAGAGTTAATGGGCTGCTTTGAGCCGTCAAAAAGACGAGAAAAGTTCCATACAAGCTCAAGTCCATTACCATTTAGTTATATTTTCACAACAAAGAAAAGTGTATTCTAAACACTCAGTGCACATTTAAATCAAGTCGTTTCTTTACTTTCACTTGATTAATTCTTAGACGGTGATAAGTATCCTTAGTTTAGATCCAGATCAGAACACGGTGTTTACATGCACACAAAGAAACCTGATCATTAGTTCCTCTGTATACATGATAAATACAGATCACTGATTCTTACTTGTGCAGTTACCGGTGAGGTTTGCAGACTGTTGCAGGAAGCTGTCAGAAACCATAATAAGGCATGAGCATGACAGCATAATCAGATTTCTTGTGAAGTTCTCCAGGGAGGAAAGCTGGTTTGTAGAAACAATATTCTGGCATCTGAAATCAGGATACTGCATTTACAAACACAAAACCAGGATATGAAAAACCCTGATCAGAACCAGGACACTGAAGTCCTGCAATCGTAATCAAAGTCATTAATCCTTTATTTGAGTTGGCTGCATCATAACTGTGTGCTCTTGACTTAATGATATCGTGTCTCTGCTCCACATGCTTACTGTTGCTCTCTCAGAGGAAATTCAGCCGCACCGTGCGGTGACATCAAAGCTTCACTCTTTTCAAGGTTACTGAGGGGTCGGAAAAGGGTGGAGGAGGACAGGCCCAACTGCACACTCCTGCCAGCTCCGCAAAGACAATAGGCCTGAAGATTATGTTTTCCCCATGACATTAGGATTTCTTTCAAAGGAAAAGGGCTCGGGTCATTCCTAGGTACTGGTGACTGCACTGTCCCAAGGATTTCACTCTCGGTATTTTAATGAATAGACTGCGTGTGTTTCCGTTCTTTTATACAGTTTATTGCGCACTTACATCTTTTATTATATTGTTCCCAAACACTTTCCCCTTAAATGTGAAAGTAAAATCACTTCGTCTGTAATTCTAAAGGGCAAGCTGAGGTGAGGAACAACTTCATCATTTCCTATCAAACAGTAATAATAATGCACAAGGCGAGAAACAATCAATTACCAGAAAACAATCAAAGTCTGTTGTCTGAGGGGTGAACACAACTTTAAAACATCAAGTAGACACACAAACATGAGAAGCTCTTGTGTATCAGTAATTGTGGTGAACATCTGGAGCAGTTTAAGTAGGAAATGAAGTAATGTTCAAGTAAAAGCAAGTTTAACATAATGATGATATTCACAAGATACGATAATGAAGACGATTAAGTGGTGTGATAATATGATTTGGTTATTGCTATAAAACAATGATGGTATGAGAATTCTTTAAATATATGTAATTATCTTCATGTATGTGAAATTATACATACTACTGTAGATATAAATATTTTTGTTGCAATGTCTAAGCAAGGAATTAGTGTGCATGGACACAGTTGTTTATGAGTATGAGCTTGTACAGTATGTGCATACCACTGCATTGGTTTGTTATTAACTGTTTGGAAAAGGGGTGGGAATTAATACCTTTCTTACTTCCTCCCACTCCTTTTTGAATATGTTGACTAGATATTGTCTTGTTTTATTTTGTTTTTCTCTTCTGTCTTTGACAGTGATTTTAGTTTATCCTCACATTCGAAATAAATGACAAAAGTCAAATCAAATCAACCTATCTGCCTTTCTCCTTACGAAGTTCTGTCACAGAAATTACTGTTTCCCACTTTTTAAGTTTCATCTTGTTGGACTTCATTTTGTCAGAAGTAAAACACATTTAAAATAAAAATAAACTGTAAATATAAATAAATGTAAATTTGTGTGCTTGTTGTGACTCGTTTTTTTTTACTGCGTTATGTTAAGTTACCTTCTACTATCGTCATATTATCTCTTAAACAGAGGCTTTGTTTCGTTGACCTAATTCTGTGGTTGTTTACCTTGGACATGTGACGTTCAGTCGAGTGTTTTGAGCAGCTCTTTTAAGTGAACGATGAGAACCTATTTGCAGTTGTGAGTGAGCTGTTCATTGAGTGAGCCATATTAAGACAATTTCATGACAAATTCTGATGCTACCATCTGAATATTGCAGCAGAAATTGAGACTCATCAAACCAACATTGTGTCCAACCTTCTGTTGCTCATTTGTAGCCTCAGTTTCTTGTATTTAGCTCTCAGAAAGCTCGTCAGGTGTGGCTCTCTGCTGCTGTAGCCCATGTGCTTCAACACTCAATGTTTGGTCAGTTCGGAGGTGTTTTACTGCATACTTTGGTTCGAACAGTTGCTGTTGTCTTTCTATGGTCTTGAACCCTACAGGCCGTTCTCTCCTGACCTCTGACATCAACATGGTTGCTGGTTTGAGCCACAGAAGTCCACAGCCCACCTGAGTAATGCTGCTGGCCATGTCCACCACTTCATGACCGGAGTGTTACTATATTCTGACAGCTTCCTCCGGCAGGATATGGTGCCCTGTCACAGAGCCCAGATTATCTCAAACTGCTTCCCTGACAATAAGTTACCTAATCAGGCTTTCCAGCAATATAAACAAAATATCATTTGGTATTAAAGTGGAAAAAGGTGACCTAAATAAAGTTCCCAAACTATTTTTGAAGAGTTTATATTAAGTGATCAGCTGGACGGACATATAATTTTAGTCTTTCATAGTTTACATTTCCTGGTATAATCAGGAAGATGCATTTCTGAAAGCCAATAAATAGATTAAAAAAATACAACAGTGCTTCTGTGTTAAGAGACTGGAAAGCTTGAATGTGTCGTGTTGAAGAGAGCCATGTATAAATACATACTGCTTAGAAATTGATTAGACCACCCGTCATTAAAAGGAGATGATGCAAATGTTATAGGATTGTTTTAAACTCTTGTTTAAAACTGAAAATGTAATTGTTATTGGACATTTTCAACAGAAATGAGGATATTCAAACTGAACTCACCTTTTTATAGATTTATTTTTTGTCAATAAATTGTATCACAATTAAAGGAAAAATAACATAAAAAAAGAAAATAGTCCTCATGAGTACATATGTGCACTTAATTACAATCGTACATCGATACTTATACATGTATGCATCCATACAAGTGTAGGTAAGTTAGAATTCACCTTTTTATATTATAATAATAAATATAATAAATAATAAATAAACTACAATTTAAAATTTTGATCCAGAAATTACAATGTGCTTTAATATTAGTCTGTTTTTTGTAAAACAGTAAATTTGAGAATTCATGGATAATAATTATAATTAAGCATCAAATATAATTTCAGTTAATGAGCTTCTACATCCTTGGTAATTAACCATTACAGAAACATAGAAAACTATCTCGGTAATTAAAAATACTGTTAATTTAGGGCAGCTGTGGCATAAACCTTGCATTAGGTGGTGGTTTAATAGATTTGTTAAGCACTGTAAACTGCATATATACACTTATATATAAAATCAACCATTTCACATTTGAAGTCACTTAAGTCGCCTTTTCTTCTCCGCTCTGATGCTCAGTTTGAACCTCAGCAGGTTGCCTTGATCATGTCTACATACCTAAATGCACTGTGTTGCTGCCATCAGATTGGCTGATGAGCTATTTGTGTGAGCGGTTTAATGGGAGTACCTTATAAAGTGTGCAGTGAGTGTTACATAAAAAAACAGTTTTCAAAGACATTAAATAAAGGTTAACGTCTATAATTTGGTCGTATCAGCCCTCACAGTATTGACTGTACAAAAAGTCAAACCAGGCTGTTGGTGCCCGTTACTTCAGGTTCACTCAGGGTTTAGTTCATAAAGACTTTGGTGTCTGTTGCTCAATAGAAAGGCATCCAGAAAACAGGCTGTGCTCTCAAATGACTGTGCACGTGAATTAACGTCCCACCTTGTTGACTGATTGATCTACTAAAAGCCTCCAACGACTAACAGGATATCAGAAGATGATTTTAGGTCACCTAAAACATAAACATGAAAATAAGAAGTCACTTAAACATGAACATTGAAGTATGTTCTCGTAGACTGAAGCGGTGATCTTCACTGATGAGGATGAGGAATAACTCTGAGTCAACGTGACAGAGTCCTGAGCCACAGGCTTTTTACTTTGAGGAAGGAGACACTTTGGGGATTAAGAAATGTATCACCGCTGGTTTTTGTTTCTTTTTTCTTTTTTAAATTGTGACGCGAGTATGACCACAAGGTAGAATTGCAACAGTTGGTCCAACCTGAGGTCACCTTACATCACTGAGAAATGTGGAGAAGGTTCACCCCGGCCTCTGAGGCAGCAGCAGCTATTCCTATGATGGGAAACATGGATGTATTGATTACTCATCCATAGTAACTATTATTACAGCTGTATGGACATGAGGTCTCTCTGGAAAATGAGATGCTACATCTCAAGGGCCTTACCTTTTATAAATTTATATTCAATAAAGACAAATATGGAGCTAAACAGTTAAAGATTGATTGATTGAATTTATATTCAGCAGAGACAAATGTGATGAGGACAGATTTACGATCTGGGCGTCCATGGGTTAGCTGCTATCATAAAATCGTATTTTTAGTCCCTTTGTCTCTACCTGGATGGATCCATCTCTGGATGTTTGGATGTGTATATACAAATATATTTGTTATATGTATTTGTAAATATGCGTATATGTGTATCTATAAAATGAAGAGTTTGTCTTCAGCCTGCTCTGCTGTAAAGTGTCTCGAGATAACACTTGTTATGAACTGGTGCTATATGAATAAAGATTGATTGATTGATTGATTGAAACAAGTATATCCAGAGAGGCTAACCCTTGACAGATCAGTTGCCACCTCAGATCTGATGATCATAAATTGAAAATCTTCTGTTTCAGTGAATGCAGCATGTTTCCTTAAACTCAGTTCATGCTACCAGTAAGCTGTGATATTCACATCCTTGTGGTGTTTGGCCTCCTCCGTTAATGTGCAGGGTCGGACGGACCTGCCCCATTGCAGCTGCATTGCAGCTGTGGTGTTTAAAGCATAAACACCACAAATATCACTTTCCTCATATTATTTTGAGAATTTGAGATCCTTATATAGTAATTCAAATTTCTCATACTGCCATGCTATAAACTGGCCTTTTTAAAACATTTCTTTTCATGGCTCCACAAAGGGGGGCATAAAGACGGGGACAGTTAGGAAGACTGGAGGGGCCCATCACTGACAGGGGCCCTTAAATCTATTATCAGTATCTTTATATGTCAATTTATGAACTTTTTGCTATAGACATTTAAAAGATGACTTATCTCTGCAAACAAAAATACCAGACTTATGTTGTTTTTAATTACAAAAAACAATATTCAGGCATCAGCTAAGTCCCATAAGATAAAACCTCTGCTTAAAAGAGGCCCTTCTGAACATTAATTAGAGGAGTCGTTGTTGTGTATATAATTTTTTACAGGTGACACGGTGGCGCAGCGGTAGTGCATGTGCCTCACAGCATGAAGGTTGGCAGTTTGATCGACGGGATGAATAACAGCGTGTCTGGACACTTCGAGACAGAAACAGGTTTGGAAACTTAAAGAAGAGACATACATACAACTAAACTCAGCAGAGGGAAGTTATCGGGATTCTCATACAGAAACACTTCCTCAAAGGTCTGTTCCTGTAAACACAGTTTAAACAGAGTGGTCGTAATTTATGAAATATTGAAGCTGAAAAGCAAAGTGGGAACTAGAATGCAATAGAAATATGTTAAAGAGTAATTGGTATTCGATGTGAAACAGTACTTTGTGGTTGTTGCTGTTATGTTGTTTAATTTTCAGAAAATTTAAATAAAAGGTAAAAAAGCCCATCCCTGATTCTACTTTCTCTAAAATGACTCAGTCATGGTTCATTTACACATTTTAATGATTTCATAGTGAGTTTTGAATTGAGGTTTTTATTATTTTCTTGTTACTATTTTTATTTTATCGCTATTTAATTATGATCTGTTTTTATAACTGCATAATTTACAATTTAAACATGTTATTATTATTACTATTAATATTATTATTAGCAGTAGTATTAGTATTATTATTTCGGGGTGCCACCCTTAGATTTCTAATGTTTAAATGTTTTTTTAGGTTTGGCCATAAATGTTTTTTTCAGTGTTTTGTTTTTCACATTGTCTTTAATTTCCTTTTAGTTTATTTTCTTTATTTAATTCTCAGATTATTCCACGGTTCTGTATTCTTCACCTTTCTCCACAGGCCTTTTCACTTTAAGATGGAAACAAATATAAATATAAATGTGTTTTGAGATTTGATTTAACTGCACAGTGTCTATGAGTTCCTGGAAGGTGCTTTTTGGTTGGTTAAATATTATCATAAACGCTATCATAGACATTTTTTTGTAGGTTTGGTCATTGACAGGAGATTATTTACCGGTTTGTTCCAGAACACATTTTAATGAGTTGATAGTGAGTTTTGAATTGAAGTTTTTAGTATTTTCTTGTTACTATTGTTGTTTTATCACTATTTAATGATGCTCTGTTTTTATAACTGTATAATTTAAAATTTAAATGTATTATTACTATTACTATTATTGCCATTATTATTATTATTATTATTAGTAGTAGTAGTAGTAGTAGTAGTATTTCAGAGTGCCATCCTTAGATTTCTGATGTCGTAAACGTTTTTTAGGTTTGTCCATTTAAATGTTTTCAGTGTTTAGTCTTTTACATTTTGTTTAATTTCCTTATTTAAGTCTCAGATTATTCCACGGTTCTGTATTCTTCTCCTTTCTCTAGAGGCCCTTTCACCATAAGATAAAAACAAATATTTCACAAGTATAAATATAAATGTGTGGTTTTGAGGTTTAATTTAACTGCACACTGTCTATGAGTTCTTGGAAGGTGCTTTTGGTTGGTTAAATATTATCATAAATGCTATCATAGACATTTTTTTGTAGGTTTGGTCATTGACAGGAGATTATTTACCGGTTTGTTCCAGTTCTACTGACGAACACATGAGCTTCCCTTTCTCTCAGCTCAGGCGAGGAGTGCCTGGAGTCAGATGTCGTCATCCACAACAACCCAGGAACTGGTTTGAGCCGGCAGAGGCCTACAGCAGCAAGCAGATTATCAGGCATCCACTCCAGTCATCTGTGTCTGTGGGTAAGCTTTGAACACACCCAACCTCAGATAGGAAGCTCTAAAACAAAAACCCCTGAGCTTTCAAATCACATATAAACGTCATGAGTGGATGGTTATTTTATGTGTTTATTGGAAATGTAAAAGCAGCTCTCTAAGCTTTATAGAGATGCTGTTATCTTGACAACAGGGATAATAAAAGACAAGCCAGGAGGGAGAGTGAGAGCCGTCCTCCCCCTCACCCTCCCCACCCAAACTGAGCCAAACTGGTTCCTGCTGGTCTGGTGAGGCTGCAGGCCTGTGAGGGGAAACCCTGTGAAGCTGAGCCACATCCTCTTATGAGTAATTCTGCTCCCTGTGAACAAGCCATTGTTCACCTTTTGTTTATGGTGGAACATGATGCAGACAGGGATGTGCTGCTGACACAGGGGTTGGCATTGGTAAATACAGATTAAAGACGTATCCTTGGCAACGCAACACAAACAGGCCACAGGTATGAACCAAAACATGCCCCCTTTAATGATAAAGATATTTAGGTTTGGCCAGTTGAACCATCACTTTAACTATTATACTGAAACATATAGGTGCTCCTTTATACTGTTTAACACTTGGGAGTTAATTTAATGCTGAATGCAGTGATCTAGGTATATTACCCTGCCTAGACTGCCACTGTTTTGAGCTTTTTCAAGCAACACAGCTATTTTAGGCTGTTTAAAGCTTAGAAATTAATTTATTTGTGGTTGCAGTGATCTTACATTGCTCAGCATAAATGAGTGCACCCCTTCATATTTGCTAGAAAGCCTTTAGTTTCCTTTCAAAATACTCCCCCAAATGTGGGCCATTGATTGAAAAACAAGATTTTTTAAGTTGCACACAAAGAAGTCTTTTCCTCAATTTAAGATCAGGATGCAAAAATGCGTACACCCCAATCAAAGGGGTGGGCGCAAAGCTACATTTTAGTTATCATCCTTATTTTCATCTATTGGTAAAAAAATATTATGTTAAACTCAACTTTGGAAATTGTTCTGTTGTTCATTTAGATATTGATTAATGCATTACTTTTAATAGAGGGTGTACTCGTCTAAGCTGAACACTGTGTATCACCCTGCCATTCTCTTTTATTACACCAGACAGGCTGCCACTGTTTTGAGCTTTAAAAGCATCACCGCAGATCCAAACTGAGGAAACAAACAAGCCTTTAAATTCAAGCAGTTCATGGCATGTATGCATAATGATAAAACAAGGCAGCAGCATCTTCGTACAAAAACAATTTATTAAAATTATCAAAGGGACATCCATCACAGATCATTGTTATAAATGACAACACTTCAGTGGCCACTGAGGGTAGGCTAGTGGTTTTTATAACAAAATCAAACTTCAACAAGGCATGTGCACGGGACAGGCATCCGTGTGAGTTATTTGGCACAATGCAGAACAGTTCAGAGCTGTGCACCACGATCATTACAGCAGGTCTGCACCTGATCTCAGCGCGCTTCACAGTAAGCTCTTCACCACAGGTCTGAATTCATTCAAAGCTCATAGACGGCATCAGTGTCAGTATTCCCGCTCCGTTATTCTCGTCTCATGGGCTCTAAAAGGACTTCTCCGCTGTCTGCCCGGCCTCTGAGGCGACAGTGCCCGGTCCTCCTCCTCCTCCAGCCGGCTGCGCGCTCTCCTCTGCGCCCGGTGCTCCCTCTCAGGCAGCAGGTGATCCGCACCTCTGGCAGCAGCTCAGTCATGTCAGTGTTTTCACATTTCCACAGGTAGTCACAGTAATTACGCACAGTCAGCGCATCTTCAGTAGCTGCCGCAGCATCCCCGCTATCTGCATGAACTTGTCCTTTTTGCGCTGTTTCAGAGCCATGAGCGCCCGGGCCGTCTCCTCGGGGTCCTGGGTGTAGGAGAAGATGCTCCTCACCCTCTCCTCAGCCTTCATGTCGCCCGTTTTCTGAAACAGCCTCATCAGTGCGTCCTGGTTGACGTTCTCGAAGATGTTGGCCACTGCTTTCTTGCGGTGCGCAGTGTCGAACTTGTTGGCGTGGACAGACGGGCTGACCCGGCGACAGTCGAAGGACGCGTAGGAGGACATGTTGGTGTCTTTCTTCTCCACAGAGGTCTCGTTTCTGTGAGCCAGGCTCGGCCTCGCAGTAGCCCAGGTGAGGATGAGCTGGACAGTCCCCTCTGGTCTACAGGACAGTCCGGTGGAGCTGGAGCGAGTAGCACAGCAGAGATCATCCACAGGGTATTTATGGAGGCTTAGAGGGGGGGTGACCTCAGCCTTTACGCACCAACAGCGTCAGACAGTCGCTCGGGAGGAAGCCCCGCCCCTTACGTTTGACTCCTGCTCTGCTCAGAGAGGCGCCACCAGCAGAGGAGTCGCCCCCTGAAAGTCTGACTGCAGGAGCAGCGACAGCGAGAGGAGGAGGAGGATCGTTCTGAAGTATCAAGAATGGACCATTTTGTGTGCCACTTTATTAGGTACACTTGAGTCGGACCCCTTTTGCCCACAGAGCTGATTTAATTTGTCTGCTGCACATCCCATCAACGATGACAAAAGTAATCCACCACACCTCAAAGGTGCTCTATTGGACTGTGATCTGGTGACTGTGCAGATTTTGACAGCACTTTAAATTTAGTTTATAGCCTAGTCTTTTGTCTAAAATATCTATTAGTTTGAGTCATAATTTTGTCAAAGTTTTAGTCTAGTTTTAGTTGATGAAATTTCACAACATTGCAGTCGACTGAAATATGAAGTGTGAGGCATTTTTTTTATGTTTCCTTGAATTTCTGAGGGCATGTTTTACACAAACAGTTAACATGAAGCTTGACACAAAAATAAGAAGCTTATGAGGCTCTTAAACCTTCAGAATGATGATGAAACTGCAGGAGTGCTCAGTGATTGTTCTCTGTGGATTGTTTTTGTCTCCTCTCCTCTCACTAAATGTCCCTTTACAGAGCTCACCGTTTACTGGAAGAATGACGTCTTCATCGTCTTCATGCATAACAGCATAATGTAGCTGTGGTCAGAACAGGGAAATACTTTCACACTTGAAACACTGGAACAATGCATCATAAACATACTGACATTAAACCTCCGTTAAACAACAGTAGAGGCTTTACAGCTCACATCTACATCAGGGAAATGATACCAGAGGAATAAATGATCTTTCACATGGAAGCAGAACTGACCCCAGAGTCCAGAACCAGAGAGGGAAGAAAGTCCAATTCAATCCAGTTCAAGTCAAAGGAGCTTTACTGGCATTACGGTTTGTTATATATTCAATAACAATAAATCAGTAAATTAATAGATAAATAAACCATATATTTATATATAGATTAGAAAATGAATAAAAAAATAAAATATCCATAAAATCACTCTAAAGACAGATAAATAAATATAATCAACAGCATTAATTTTAACAGCACTTTTTAATTTAGAATTAGTTATAGTCTTTGTCTATAGTTTTAATCATAATTTAGTCATCTAAAATGTTTCAATTTTAGTCTAGTTTTAGTTGATGACAATTCACAACATTTTAGTCGACTAAAATATGAAGTGTAAAGTGTAAGGCTTTTTTTATGTTTCCTTGAATTTCTGAAGTCATGTTTTACAGTTGGATAAAATGAAACATCTAATAACCCTTTATTAAAAGCTGGTAAAGTCTGAATGTATAAATGAACAGAAACAAATTGAACTTTGTGTGAAATGCAGTCACCTTTATTTAGGCTACCTGGCAGAGCGTCTCAGTTACAATACCAGAACTGACAACAAACAGTGAACCTGCTCTACATGAATATATCAATTCATAAAGAGAGGAGCTCTGATTGGATCGCTCCCCAACTTATCCCACCACCACCAAGCTAAGGCAGCTGTGATTGGATGTCCCTCTTAACTCATCCAACCTTTCCACACAACCAAAGTAGCTGTGATTGGATATATTCCTAACTTGTTCCTACTTCTGAGGTCTGATTGGATTAAGTATCTGTCAAATGTTTCAGTCTAGTTTTTATTTGTTGACAAAAATGTCAGTTAATTTAGTTTTAGTTTTTGTCCATGTGCACTTGCACACTTGTACACTTTTATTAGTTACTGTCTAGTTTTTCGTCAGGGGAAAAACGGTTTTGGATGAAAACTATGACAAAAATAATTAGTCAACAAAATTAACACTGTGGAGAACAACTTATAATTAGCTCTCTTGGCTCTAAGCAGGATGTAAATACTGTTAACTTACCACAGCTGCCCTTAAGTAACAGCATTGGTAATTGAAATCATTTTTCATGTTCATGTTCTCCCCGTGCATGCGTGGGCACTCCAGCTTCCTCCCACAGACCAAAAACATGCTCATTAAGTTGATTTGTGACTCTAAATTGCCCTTCCATATGAGTGTGAGCGTGACTGGTTGTCCATCTCTCTATGTGGCCCTGGGATTGGCTGGCGACTGGTTCAGGGTGTACTCTGCCTTTCGCCCAATGTCCCAATGGATGGATGGACCGTAAATATATACATATAAACATTTAATTTCTAAACAGGCTGTTTTAGCTTGTGCTTTCTGAAAGGTGCAGAATGAAGATACTTTTTGTACAAGAACAAGTAAAAAGTGCATTTTTCATGACATGAAACCGATAAAACAAACAAACACAAACAGGGAAAAGACTGGAGGGATCACTGTTGTGACCTCCTTCACTGATATAAACACTGAAGACAAACAACTTAACAGACAAACTATCCCCTGATGCAGTCCTTGTGTTTGTGTTTACTGTTGTTACATGATAACATCGTCCAACTTGGGTTTGCTTAATCATGGCAGACGTGATTTCTCATCTGCTGAGGCGTTTTCTGTGGTGTTGAAAGAGGCCTGTTGCTTCAGATATACTTTAATTCTGTCATACGTTAGCTATGATGTTAACTGTTAGGGTTGGACACTGTCAACTTACAGCAGGTTAGAAACCCTCTGACCCTCCTCACTGCACAGGTTATGACACAGAAACAAGACTTGGTGATAACTTTGTTTTGTGGACTTTACACTTATGTTGGAGATATCTCAGCCGGTGTAGCATCTTAAAGAAAAGCATGGCGTTAGTTCATGCAGGAAATGGTCGACCCCGGATGGGATAAGTGGAAGAGGTAATGGATGGATTTTTTTCTGTTTCCAAACTGATATCTTTAATGCTCGAATACAATTTTTATTGTTATACATGTATTTTTTTAAATTTACTGTTTAACAACAAAACAAATCAAAACAACAGCTTCTTGATCAATAACTCCAGTTATAGTTATTTACTTGCACTCATGATCGGAAAAATTAGATTTAGTGGTTGAATGTTATAATTGATTAATATCTGACTCTGAGGGGCAGTGGGCCGGCTTAAATTCGGTTATAAAAGAGGGAATTTGGTGTGAAATTCCTCGTTCCTGTTGAAAATGGTAAAACATGGAGGACTCACTGAAAGTGAAAGAGTCCATATTAAAGCTCTTGATGTCGCTGGATGGTCTCTGAGACAAAAAGGAAGACATGGAGTGTCTCACAGTGCGGTCCAGTCTGCCTTGGAGTCAGTTGTAGAGACTGGAAATTACAAAATGATTTAATATTCTGTTAACATGTCAAAACTGACCTGAAAGTACTCAGCATTCAACAAAATAAATCAAGAATATCTCCACCACTAAACCATATCCAGGTGTTAAATTCAGCTGTTTTTGGATTTAATCAAAAGATCAACGCTGACCTAAAACATTCACATTAAATGTGTTTTACACAATGTCGAGTGTTTTAATGTTTTTACTTGGAAATACAAAACACACACAGACCTAAAACCGTTCTTGTTTATATGCTGTGTAGCCATGCTTGGAACCAACTGAGCTTTGCTTTAATGCCATGGGGTATTGCTGCTGACCATGTCCACTGTTTTGTATTCTCAGGATACTTCCAGCAGGATATCACACCATGTCACAAAGCCCAGATAATCTCTGACTGGTTTCCTGACAAGTTCCCTAATCAGGCTTTTCCACAGAATAAAATACAATGTCAGTTGGGATACAAGAGGGGAGTAATTATCACCAAAATAGGGTGGAGGAGTATATATCACAAATTATTCAGCTGAACTTAAACTTAATTCAAGTCTTTTCCACCTGAGTTACACGCTGTGGTTCACATTCAATCAGGAAATTGTGTTTCTTATAGCCGATAAAAGCCAAATAAACGAATACAGCCAGCTATCTGTGTTAATGGATGTAGAATGTGCCTTGTGGTGAACAGAATATGTGTGTGTGTGTCCACATTAGGTACATGCATCCAACCATGTGAACAAAATAGCTCAAACATAGCTAATCAGCCAGTCACATGGCAGCAACTCAATGCATGTATAGACATGGTCAAAACAACCTGCTGAAGTCCAAATCAAACATCAGAATGTGGGAAGATGTCGTTGGTTCAAGACAGGCTGGTCTGATTATTTCAGAAACTGCTGATCTGCTGGGACTTTAGGGAACAGCCATCTTTAGGATTTACAGAGAATGGTCTAATAAAGTGAAAATATCCAGGGAGCAGCAGTTCTATGAGCCATTGTTAAGCCTTGTTGATGCCAGAGGTCAGACTACTTAACAACCAAGGTATGCAGAAGACTGTTTGAGCATGTTGAGCCTCACCATAGATGTGCTGCAGCAGCAGAAGACCCCACCACATGCCACTCCTGTCAACTAAGAACAGGAAACTGAGGCTAAAGGAGGTTGGACAAAATGTTGCCTGGTCTAATGAGTCTCAATTTCTACTGCAACATTCAGATGGTAGGGTAAGAGTTTGGCATGAACAACATGAAAACATGGATCCAGCCTGCCTTGTATCAGCTGTTCAGACTGGTGGTGGTGTAACGGCACACTCAGGTGTAACCATGTGGCACACTCTACTCATCCTTACTCACCTTTGCGAGCAACAACCTGTAAGGATGGTGAATTCCTGTTATGAGCAACACATTGGGTCACCCCTGGTAAGTGGGTCACGCCCTAAAAGAGGACCGGAATCCCCTGTGATATTCTTTTATTGGTATTCACTTGTTCTGAGCAGCAGGGGTGTGCCAGTCACTATGACCTGTAAGGTGACTAATCTGGCTTTCCAGTGATACACACTACAACACCAATTAGAAGTATTAAAGAAATACTGGACTGATATAACATTTCCAAACTTATTTGAGGAGTTTATTAACTAGTCAAGATTTCTTCTGTCACTTAAATGTATGCATTATTTATATTTCTGGTGAGTTTTTGTAATTTATTTGGCGAATTTTCTGAGTTTTGCAACAGACTTATAGGAGTCTAGCACTGTAAATGATTAAAAGAAAACACGTATTTCCTCTTGGCAATTAGATATGTAGCGTGGCTTCATTAAGCCAAAACACACACAAGCACTTTAGATGGTGTTGTTTTGAATTGATCACATAATAATCAATTTGATTCTCTGGAACATTACCATATGATGGCTATGTTTATTGTTATGGTCGATAGGATCTGTGTTGATAAGAGGACCTGGTTTATAATGTATTATAATTACTGAGCAAACAGTTGCGTAAGCAGCCTTGACTGCACTGAAAACCTGCAGAGCTCAAGCAGAAAGTCTGAGGGTGGGGAAAGTTAAGCATTATTCATCTGTGCTACATCCAGAAAGATGCAAGGAGTCTTTGACCTTAATTGAGTTTATTGACATTAAAAAGAGCTGCCACTCTCTGTTTTGGCTTCATGCATTATGTCATGTAATGACTGTGAACTCAAAGGTTAAAGTCTCTGAACCTGATAAAGATGTCCCTACTGAACTTATATCTGGGACAGGAGAACTGCAATAAAGACATTAAAGTATGCAAAAAACACCTATGTGATTATTTTATGTCCAGGTATTTATTAACTGGACATTTCTATTTCTTTGTTTGCTTTTCTTTTTAAAGTTTACTTCACCAAACCTGCGTGTTTACTGTTATTATCTGCATGCTTCTTTGGCCTGTGCTGCTGCAACAGCTCAATTTCACTCTGCACATCAATAAATGATTTTCTTATCTTATATTGAGGGTATAGCGACAAGCTCCAGTTTATGACTGTGAATCTTCAGACAGTCAGTTACATGTGTTGGAGTTTGGTGACTTATTAAACCACTGTTTTTATAGACAACACTGGCTCACATAATCAGTGGTTTATGGGGGCAGGGCGGTCCGGGATGGAGTCAAACGTCTGTATTATCAACCTGCTCCACCCTGATGGGGACCTTTCTGGTCCAATGAACTCAGGGAGTTCATCTTTGAGGCAGGATATGGAATATGTTTGTCAGGTTTATTCAGAGAGCATAAACGGGTTCAAAGAAGAAATGACAGAGACAGGTGAACTCAGGAGAGAGTGAAGTGGACGTAAAACCTGAACTACACTTTTCAAACTGATATTTCTTTCTACATTAAGCCAAATACAAAGATACATGTTAAAGTTGGGACATGGAAACTATTGGGATGTGGTTTTGTTTGAGTTGAGAGCCAGGTTCAGATTTTACAGAGAATATTTTGGTGATCAAATCTGCTGGAGGGTTTGAATGGCTGAGGGTGCGTTGTCGGCGGAGCAACACAAGAATGTGTCATCGGCATAAAGGTGTGTTACAGTTCGTGGATGCTTATTTATGGTTTTGTGGAAAACAATTAAATATGAATTATATATACGGCATAAATATAAGATGTGTAAAAGACCAGAAGACCAGAGGGCAGCACCTACTGTTCCTACTGTTCATATTTCAAAAAGAAAACTCAAGACCGACCTTTTTGTTCTGGTTTTTAGCTGAATTTGGTTTTACTCTATTTTAGTTTCAGAGTTACTGTCTTTTGTCTTAACACTTTTAATTTATTTCCTGTTACTGTTTGGTTTCAAAACCGTTTCATTTTAAACAACTTTTAGCGCCTTATTACCTTTATTATATCTTATCATGGTTTTATCAGTTAAGTCTTAGCTCCTGTGTTTCCTCATTTTAATTCAACACAGCGTTTCCTTGGTCCTCTGTGGCTGTTGAATAGTCCCTGTGTGTGTGTGTGTGTGCATGTGCGTGAGTGGCTGTCTGTGATAAATGTGGGCTGGGAGCGTGGGTGGGGTTTTGTAATTTATTTTGTATCCCTGACTCTTATCTGCTTGTGTTCTTGAATCTTCAGCTCTTTGTGCTACATTTATGTATGAAAGTGCTTCATAAATAAAGTCTGATTGATTGATTGATTGAAATATAAAGGATACATTTAGATATAAATATCAAATATAAATGTCAATGTCTTGCTGTCTGTAAAGGTCAGTATTTCAGAAACATGTAAATAATGTCATTCCCCTTGAAGAAATCATTATCAGCAGAGCTTAACCACTGCTCTACATAGTGAGTCTGTCCGGGAATGAAGGGACACGAACCCAAACATGGACGCTTCACCTGCAGCAACAGAGAATGGACAGGCGGCCTCAGAGGGTTTTATATATAAACTCACTTTATTTTGATTAGTTGCTTTTTAAAGTCCCTTTTCCTCAGATTTTGGTACATTGTATAGGACATGTCTAATGCAATTAATAGAGCACAATTCTAAGAAATACATCAAAATGTCAGCACATCTGGTCTTTATCTAAAAGGTGTAGTGTGTAGAAGTTGGCAGCATTTCGCTGAACAGAAACGGTGAATATAGGATACAATGTTTCTATTTGTATGTAAAGTCCACCGAAATAGGTGTACAATCATCCCCATAAAACTTTGATTTTCTTTTTATTAAGTTGGAAAAAGCTTTTTATATTTATGTATCGTGGGGCTCCCCTTTGTGGAGGCTGACATAATGATCCGCCATGTTGTCTACTGGTGGGTTTTGGGGACAAAAAGAGCGAAACGAGATTTTTGAATATGCTAATGTTTGCTTGTATTACTCAAACGTTACAAAACCTATAATCATCATCTTGACTGACCTATAATCTATAAAAGTAATAGTTACAAATATGAATGAAAAAACCCTCACCTCGTAACTGTCGTAAATGATGCCCTGTTCACAGACGGGCTCATTCCAAAATCTAAATGCTAGATGTCGCTAAAATGCACCTTTAATTAACCTCAAATACTGATTTATTTTAATGTTGCAGTGTACAGGCTGAACTGGTCACCAGCCAATCACAGGGTCACGTAGAGAGACGGACAACTTTTCACCCTTAAACTAATGAGAACAATTTGATCTGTGGGAGGAAGGATATATAAAAATATATACACTGTTTATATAAATATACAAAATTTATATTTGGATATATTTGATTTTGCATCACAAATAACCAATAGTTGTTTCGTTAATGTGACTTATTTATGGAAAAATTGCCATATGTTTATAAAATTGACTAAATGAAGTTTTAACTCCAAAGCACTCGAAGAGCTTAAACCATAAACCTCTATCTCACATATTGCTGTTACATCTATAAGCAATACTTCCATGATAAAGTTACCATCATAATATGATTCATGACGCTGAAAACACACACCTAGCACTCAGAATCATGTTGATATCATTATTAGTTAGACAGTTATTGAACAAAAACGATTGTTTGGTAATAGCAGTTATCTGGATCACCACCAAAATCTAATCATTTCTAAGCTGGACCATCACCAACATCTGCTGAAAATGTCAGCAACATCCGTCCAGTGGTTCTTGTGTAGTCTTTAAATTAATGAATGAAACAAAGGGGCTGGTTTTCCAAGGAATTTAGGCCACTGAGGGATGATGATAATATAGACAGACTTTGAGAGGAAAACTCAGCGTTCCCACGGACAGAGTTTGCAGTGACTGATCCGGATCCTCTGCAGCAGGAACAGAGAACCCCAGACACTGGGCCCCTTATGATGAACTGGTTAAAACTGGAGCACAGGAGACTCACTCCACCAACATGAACAGATGTGTGAGAAAAACTGTACTGTGTTTCTAACTCTAATGCTGTCAGCAGTGCTGCCAGATTTTACGACTGAAATATGTAACCAAGTCGATAAAAACAAGCCCAGCTATTGTCTTTTCTGATGTGATGACTTACTTATTGTTAAAAGAGAATTCGCATAAAGCCTGTTTTAATTTCATCTACATTACATTTCAGTTTCACAGTGACATTTTTTCTTATTTCTCTTAATTTACTTATTCAGCATCCTTTTGTTTGGAGGTGGAACATCCTTTTCTTTATACAGAAGTGAAGAGAGGGACTACTTTTATTTATAAATGTTATCACTAAACAGTATGTCTAACCTTGATTTTTGTAACCAAACAGACATAGTCAGGCTTTTACCTAAGTTTTATGTTGAACCTACAGCTTTATTATGGTGAAAACAGTAACAGCTACATTAGAAATAAACTTCATTCTGGCTGTAAGGATTTCTTATTGGTGAAAACATCATTTTTGTCCCTCTTTTGACTGTAACGTTTACATTTGTGTTTGGAGTGGGACAAAACATTTTGTGTAACTTCTGAATTGGGTTTATATTGGTAGCAGAGTGTGCATTAGATCCCCCCTGGGTTTGGGGGCACAACAAGCCCAAAAAAAAAAAACGCAACCACAACTGCAAATATTGACAAGCAACTTTTCAAAAAAAGAAACCCAAAGTCGCTTATAATAAGCAGACCTGGCAACTCTGGCTGTCAGCTTAAGTAGTCCACGTGGGAGCAGAGCACATGTTGGTAACTTGGTGTTAACAGAGCGCCCCCTGTGGGGCCCTCAGGTGACCTGCAGCTTTGTTGCTTAGAGCCAAACCAGTGCCAGAGCACCCTCTGCTGTTGATTGATGGAAGGTCTGACCTGAAACACACTGATCATGTGATCATGTCTGAGGCCACTGGGGGCATTTTCTGCCTGTACTTACAGTTTATTCAAGTAAAATTGTTTCAGCAGGTTATTTTTTGTATCAATCTAACTTTAACTTATAATGTAGGCCCCCTGAGCCTGAATACAATACTCCCCAATCTAACACAAAGTCTTGTACATGTCTGTGTATTTGTAGTTTTAAACTTATCATTTAGTCTTTTCTCTTTATGTGATCAATTTCCTCAAAGTTAGTAAATTTAATGTAGCATGCATCTAAAAGTGCACAATTAAAGGAAATAAGTAGATCCATCATCTACTCTTTGTCTAAAATAACCTCAAATATTAAACTGTTTTAATGTTTTTTTAGTGTTGTGTGGCCCCTGTTTGTTTTATTGTATTTCTGCACTTTGGCGACCTTGTGTTTTTAGAATTGTGTTACATAAATAAAGAGGATTGGATTGGATTAATTCTTTTAATGTGATCAATATGTCAGTTACACACACACATACGTATAGTACATACTGTATATGTATGGCACTTAACAAATTAATGAGACTATAACCCATTGTAACATTTATGCCAAAACTGCGCTAAATGAACAGCATTGGCAATTAAAATAATGTTTTTTGTTCCTGTAATGGTTATTACTCAGTATTTAGAAGCTTATCAACCAAAATTATGTTTTTAATGCCAAAATATTATTTTTTATTATCCATTAATTTTACAAAAAAAGTACAATAAAGTACATTATCATTTCTTGATTAAGATGTCAATATATATTTTTTTTACTTGCATTTCTGAACAGAAAATGTAGTTTTAGTGGTTAAATGATCTATCAACCATATATATGTACATTGGCAATATATACTGTATAAGCAGCACAGTGGTACAGGAGGTAGTGCATGTGCCTCACAGCTAGAAGGTTGCTGGTTTGATCCTCAGGTCAGTCAGGGCCTTTCTGTGTGGAGTTTGTAAGTTCTCCCCCTGCATGCGTGGGTTCTCTCCAGCCACTCCGGCTTCCTTCCACAGACCAAAATCATGGCCATTAGGTTGATTGGTGACTCCATAAAGCCCACAGTTGTGCATGTAAGTGTGAATGGTTGTCTGTCTCTATGTGGCCCTGCAATCCTGTCTAACAATATATT
The DNA here is from genome assembly GCA_037902135.1 of Cetoscarus ocellatus. Classification (NCBI taxonomy): domain Eukaryota; kingdom Metazoa; phylum Chordata; class Actinopteri; order Labriformes; family Labridae; genus Cetoscarus; species Cetoscarus ocellatus. The sequence goes on from JBAMNC010001123.1 coordinate 274,638, forward strand.
ACAGTTTGCTTTTTCCTTATCTTAGTTACTGTAATATTGTCTGGGGTTCTGCCTGTTCTTCCAATCTGTCTGAGCTACTCATCATACAGAAGAAATGTTTTAGATTAATTTCTTGTTCCAGCTCACAGGGACCCTCTGCCCCTCTCGTCAAGAAGTACTCCATTTAATCTGGAGACAAACTGAATGTACTCCAAATATGTATTTTTATCTCTAAATATCTCAAATTTAAACATAATCTGCCAATATCTCTCCATGATTTTTTTAACCCACTCCAGTGTTAATTTTGACAATACTTTTGAATTATTTTTAGTTGAAGTTGTCTAGCTCAGAGGACGACTCATTTGGAGGAAAACAAGGTTGTAGCTCACAGTCTTTATGACAGTGATTAACAAGAGGGGTCGGGTTTGGAACTACGTTGTTTTATTGATGAGTTATTGACCCGAAATATGAGTTTATGATGAGTATGAGTTTCGCAAATTTGGGACTTTAAAAAGTAGTAAATCCACGAGTCAATAAAGTCGTAAATTTGCGACTTTATAAACTTGAAAATTTCGAGTTTTCATGATTTTTTTTATTTCTTTAAGTGGCCCTTATACGGCGTTGTAGCCTCAAGTGGTTCATTGTCAAAATATTTTTTAAAAAGTGAATTTATAGATGTGCAGCTCTGTCACTGCACTAAAGGAACAGCAGGAGAGAAAAAAAAACACTGCAGATCAAAAATGTATCTGCAGTTTTCCCTAATTATAAAAAAGTACAACAGTGATCCTACTCAATCAACCACAGTGTTTCAGAGGGAGGTCTGGACGTCTTGTAAAGTACAACATTTACACAATTGGACTCCTTACATAATTTTATTTTAAATAATGGACTTGTGTTTGTACTTGTTTACCTGCCCTGTGCCAACATGTTAAAGTCTGATGATCTGCCTCTCTGACGGAACAGTCGTTCTGATTTCTCTTCATAAAACAATAAAGCTAAAATGGAAACTTAGACCTTTGACTGGGTGTGGACATGGTGATAATTGGACTTTGTTACATCCTGGTATCAGTGTGTTCTTGTTCTTCGAATTACTGCTGCTGCGACACAGATCTGTCCTCGCTGCCGAAGGTTTGACGAGGAACTTTTTTAATGTTTTCAAAACTTTAAAGTTCAATCAGACGTGATCAATGCAGGGAAGAGGGCTCAGGCTTTATTTAAACATGACAACAGAACTAATGCTAATGAGGCTAATGCCAAAAATCCTGATGATGAGTGCTAATGCTAATGATGCTAATGCTTACAGTGCTAATGCTAATGGTGCTAATGCCAACAATCCTATTAACAGTGCTAATGCTAATGGTGCCAAATTCAAATTACCTTAGAGGTGCCGTAAAGTGGGCTCTGTGTGTGTTGGCGTGCAGTGGTGCTGTTCTGCTGACTCAATGATTAAACGTGGAAGCTGTGGCTGATGTTCACTCTGGCTCCTGGCGTTTATTATTTTATTATAAACCACTATAAAGTTAGGCGAACCCAGAAACCTCGGCTACATTGGTGGCAGCAGCGGTTGTTTTCTTTCTCCGCCGTGTTGTTTCGTTACTGTGTCGTTTTGTCTGGCGCGGCTGTGTATTAGCCTTTAGTTTAGATTCCCCAGTATAGCCAGTCTGCTTACCCATTGTGTCTCACCACGGCCCGACGAAGATACTCTAAAGCCCTCAGGGAGATATTTTGCCTGCTCATCCTGCAGGGATGTGGGTGTTGACCTGCCTGCCTTCTTCACTGGTGACAGTAGCCAGACTTTCCTCGACTGGGTCAGACAGCTGGAGGTGGCCGTCAGAGCGACGGTGGGCAGCAGCAGTGATTACGGCGGCGAGCTGGTGAGGATTCTCCCTACACAACTGTGCATTTCTGCCTTCCTGCTGTGGGACAGCCTTCCAGATGCTGTTAAATCGGACTATACTGCTGTGAAAGAGAGACTTGGTTCAACTTTCGGACAGAGACAGTTCATGGATCAGATCCAGCCTGTCGGCGTGCGCGGAGAAAGTTTGATGGTGTATGCTGTGGATCTGAGCTGGTGTCCTATCGAAACACGCTACCTGTCGAGATGAACTACCTAGCGCTACTGCACATGCGCACAGATGGCAGGACGCAGTAAACGTTTACTGCGCATGCGCCCTACGTCTTCACTCTTTCCCTTGGTTAGGTTTAGGGTTATGGTTGGGGTGAGGGTAGCTTTTTTCGACGGGGCAGCCTAATTCGACAGAACACCGGCTGGTGGCGGAGGCATTCCCGGATTACGGTGTTGTCACCCTGAGGGAGGAGAGGTTCCGTCGCTTCCTGGACAACCTGGACCAGACGTTGAGAACTAAGTGCCTTGAACAAAGTGCAACGGATATGGAGCAGGCCCTGACTGATATCCCTTTCAGACTGGCCAAAAACCCTGTTTAAACCCGGTAACAATCAGCTCCTGTCGGCAGTTTGAAAGGCTCTAATCAGCATTTAGACCTGGGTCGACTGACCCCGCAAGCGACACGGGTTTTTATCGGCTTGCCTCCGATTGGCTCTAGTGGCAACATCACACTCGGGTCAACCCGCTAATTTACAGATGAGGTCAGCGTTACGTACCCACGGCATAATATCGCGCCCGTCCCCTCCGTCTGTAACTTACTTGACTCTTTGCCGTCTCAGCAACAAATTCCCCCCACCTTTGTGACATCAGTGCTCAAATGTCGTTCAGTCTGCGCCGAGTTTGTACATTTTTAAAGAGAGACAACAGAACAAAGTACAGAAAACAGTTGACCGCCATGTCCACGGCTTCCATACTCCTATCCATTGTTTACATGGTCATGTTTCGCGTTGATGATGTCATCAACGTGATGACATCAGCTTCATACCCCAGAGGAAAAAAAACAGCCACGCAGCTCGTCTGCTGCCGATTAGACCCGGGTCTGCTGGCAGTGGGAAAGGAGTCACTTGCCGATTGTTAGCGGGTTAACCCACGTTGAAAAACTTTTGTTGACCCGCTAATTTTAGTGTGAAAGCGGTAAATTTCTGGGCGATGTGAGAACACCAGGGAGGCTCTTCAGAGAGACTGTGTGAGTACGTTTTCAACCACCCAGTTATCTGCTGGGGCTCCTGCAGTGCACTCTGTTTCTGTGACTGATAAACTACAAAAAGCCATTGATAAACCTACTGAGGAGATGTGCTACATGAGAGTGGAGATGATGGACATTTGTGATGAGAATCGGAAGCTGAAGGCTGGGACTGCTGACAGAAGAGAGCGGGGTTTTCGTTCCCCTTCTGGAGGGCGTTGTGGCTGTAGCTGTGGAGAGTAGGGGTGCCAATCAAGGGAGGCTCGTGACGGCCGACGAATATTGAAATATTCACAAGAAACATTTAACTAGCCAAAAAAGTACTGTAGACCCAGATACTCTACAAAGACACCAAACTTCACCTGCAATGTTCACCTTGATACATATGCTCCCAGGATGTTCCGACTATTTTGGCAACGTTGTTTCTCTTTCTGGACCTTTTACAATACATTTTACTCTAATGTCATGCTTATCAATAATTTAACATTGTTCTACATTTGGCAATCATCAGTCAACTGTAATTGCAACCACAGTACATTTTTCATTCAGAATAAAACCATTACAATCATGGAGGGGTCATAATTGTTTTTTTAATCTTAGACCCATCAACCGTAAAAAAAGTAAAACAGGGAATTTTTCAAAATACAAATACAAACAATTCAAAATAAACTGAACTAAAAAGTATAAAGTAATAAAGTGAAAAAAACTTTGTGATAGAAAACTATTTTCTCCTTTTTTATATTAACTACTTTTAAATAACTTTTAAATAACTTTTATATTAACTACGCCTCGCGCTGCACAAAAAATAAAATGAACACAAAAGGATAAAGTAATAAAGTGATCTTTGTGTGATAGAAACTCTCCGTTTTTTTATTAACTACTTTGGGAGGCGTTGTAAAAAAGTAGCGGGGTTACGTTCTTGGGCTCCTGTAGCCCTCCCCACCACATCGAGCTGGGGCCTGCTTCAAGTGCTCTCCCATCGCTGCACCGAACCTGTTCCTCCGTCGCCTGTGGGAAGGCAATGCGAACACTCTGCAAACAAGCAAAAAAAAAATAGACTTTACAGTAGTAATTGTACAAATTAGCTAGTATCGTCCAGAAGGATTCTTCATTTTTTTAATTGCTTCATGCTATAAATGTGTCGGTTATATGACATAGAATAACTAATAACTTGCACAGATATATTCTTTTACCGAGAACAACAGAAAAGAAGGCCGTTTTCTTGACAGCTCTCTTTCCCTGACGTCCTCCACCCATGAGGTTAAATTGTCTCTTCACTGCATTGCTTAAAACTCTGAAAAGGATAGCAAACATACAGAAAAATCTTATACTGCTTGTCTTGTCTCAGGAATGTGAAAAAAACAAAACAATATCATTGAACCCAAGTCTCCATGGCATGAGTAATCAATAGAAAAAGTTATTTGGGGGTTGAACTACTCCTTTACACAAAATATACAGTCTAGAACGGAGTAAGTGAAGAGATATTGAATAAAGCAGCCAGCAGGAAGGTGCAATGGTGCTGCCGTGGAGGAAAAAGAATAAGGATGAATATTATAATTTGATTGAACAACCCAGCACATTTGTACTGTGGGGCTTATCAATAGCTTCTGTAGTTAAAGGATCAGGTATTGCAAAAACATACTGTCTTATCATGAGGTAGGGCTGAGCAGAGCTGAGAAGGGAGTGTGACATCAAGTTACATCTTAGAGCTTTAAAAGGGTATTTTCATAATGTTTGCCTGCATTTTCATTATATTTTTTGCTGGCAATGCAATTATGTAATAATAATATTGCTTTTTGTATTCTTTAATGCTGGAATCTATTAGAGAACTTTGAGAAGATACTCAGTATTTCAATTTAAGTAGATAACCTTAGCATCTGATGTATTCCTTACTCTATCATAGCCCAGTGTCATTGTATGGACACATAATATGTATAAAAACAATTTACACAATGCTGCATTTTTGTCAATGGTGCAGGCAACATGGTGGCAGCCAGCGTTACCGAGACGGAGAAAACACCTGATATCTAATAATCGAATAGAATTTGAGCGACAAATTTTGTTGTCGAGTGCTCAGCAGGACCCGGGCTTTCAGATAATAAAGTTTTTTTTGGATTTATATTTTTTGACCGGGTAAGGCGAAAACACCGCTCAGGCTACGGTGTAAAGAATGCTACAATGCTACAACGATGGCTGCCTCCCACCGTTGTAGTTGGGCACTGCACATAGAAAGAGCTGACTATTCCATCAGATTATTATTTTTTTTTCTTCCTAAGATTAAAATAAATATATCTAAATATAAAACATGGTCTAATTATAGATGCTGAAATGCGGGATATTAGACGTCTACATCTAAACTATACCTTATAATGATTATGGCTATTAAAATTATTTTAGTCCAATATTTGGAGATCAGTTCTGCAATGTGCAGTTATTATTTTAAATAAACAACTATTGAATAACGGATTAAAATCAATTGTCAAGATTTGGTCTATATCTAGACGTTGAAATGCAGTTGAGATTTAGATGTCTAAATCTCGGCTATATCTATACTATACTATATATTGCACAACATCTATCATAATTATTTTAGTTCAGTAGTTGGAGATCAGTTATGCACCTGACACTTGTTTTTTTTAATAAATAGTTATCGAATAATGGACATAAGTGCAATGTCTAAATTCCGTCTAAAAATAGACGGAATCTAGACTGCTGAAATTAGGTCTAAAAAATAACTAGACGTCTAATATCAGTCTATTGCTCAGTGGGAACTAGACATGGGCAAACTTTGTCTCTTCCTTGTTACTGGACATACAGTCTAAAGAATGTTTGTCAAGGACTTGGGAGTGAGGCAAGACACGGAAACAACAAAAATGTTGGAGTGTTCCTTTGATTAATAGGTGTGAGTAAAAAGCTAATATCAAGCTGTTATTGAACTACAATATAGTGAATTGACTTTGGAGCAGCTACCACACTTGCAGCATAAAACATCACATCGAAGTAGGGCTGAACGATTTCAGGCAAAGATCTAATTGCGATTTTTCTGGTGGATATTGCCATTTCAATTCGATTCACGATTTTCTTCAAATCAAGCTTTAGTGCAATATTCTCTATGTTTACAGTATAGACAACAGTAAGGAAATAAATGATCAAAAGCACATAACACATTATTCATCAATCTAATATTGATGATAAATATTCTGTTTTCATTATTTAAGGAAAACTCCAACTTCTACTCCCAACAGAGGCTTTGTATTGTTGACCTGCTTTCCAGCACTTCCGTAAATGCAAATTGCCTGCAAATTTGTAAAATAATACATGTAAAATAGTTGACACAACAGATCCTGGGTCAGTCAGAAGTGCTTCCAAAAAACTGCAGCTTTGGCGATCATGTGATTGCATTGTCTGGAATTGCGATTTCATTCCAAAAACAATAAATCGTTCAGCCCTACATCGTAGCTTCTTGTCAAGAATTTAAGTTCAAGTCAAGTTGATGCCCATGGCAGTGGCTATGGTGTATGAATTATCATTTATTAAATATCAATCAGGAATTATTGCATCTCCAGCCCATGGCTTTTATGTTGACCTTGTTAGCAGTTTAATATCAGATTCATTTTATGTTGCACAAGGACACTCTCATATCTCATATGCATGAGTTCATCACAGGCCTTATTTCATGTATTAATTCAAAATGCTAATCTATAATTTCAAAGACTTTGGGACTTGGGAACTGGAAGTGCTAAAATGCTAACTCACCTCCAGGTGTAGGACTTATTCCTGCACTGTTCTTTTAAGGGAGCCAGAGGGACAAGCAGTTTTAGGCTGGGGTACCTGCTAAAGGGGGTCAGGGGAGTCCCTGTTTGCTCATTTCAGAAATAAAGGTGCTACATTAAATATGAATATTTGAGTTCATATTTAATCACAATTAACAAACAAAAATAATTAGAACAATAGAGTAGGGTGTTTCTGCAGAGCCGCAGAGCTACCATCTCTGTGGACTTCTCTGCAGAGGAGTTACCAGAATAAAGAGAGAAATATAAAATAAAATGTATTATCATCATCATTATTAATATCAATATTATTATTATATGCGATTTATTAACTGGTGAATCTTTGTGTTACATTTGTTAATTGTCTACACCATTAGAGCACTTTCAGATTTGTGCGATATAAAAAAAATGTATTTGTGGTAACTTGCTCTCCTCAAGAAAAGACCACGGGACACTTCTTAGCCAAAAATACAGCACTTTATCTCTGAATGGCATGAAAACAGGACAGAGAGACACATAGGCTAAAGCTCTCACTGAGCCAGGAGCGATAATACAACAACACAGCAGAGGAACCCGAAGAAGAACAGTCCAAATTGACCACACTACCCCCTAGCGGGTACAGGGCTGAATTACACTTACATGTTACATGAAAAATAATCCGCACATTGTAACAGTATTATTATTAATATTAATATCATTATTATTTGTGATTTATGAATCTTTGTGTTACGTTTGTTTATTGTCTGCTCTGTTAGAGCTAAACGATAACACCACAGATGCCACATTCCCGGATGTTGAGCTGTGGACCGGATGTTGAGCTGTAGACGGGATGTTGAGCTGTGGATGTGGCTCTACGGCTCTGCAGAAATCCCCTATTGGAACAATAAGAAACCAACAGCTGTGGTGTGGTGTCATGTTGAAACCACTAGAGGGCAGCAGCCTGAAGGTTTAATCTGTTGAGCCATAAAAACAGACAAAGATAACAGACTTTTGAAATTCATTTGTTTGTTGATTTATTGGAAACAACACAAGAACAGGTTGTTATGTTGTCCTGGCAGCCTTAAACGATAGTGCCGTTAATGAAATGGTATAAACCATCATAACTGTAATAAAAGCTGTTTCAAGGAGTTGTAGTTGTAGATGTGACGGCTAATTGAAGAGTTTGTTCAGTGTTGATGTGACAATAATCAAAGGGAAGTCGATTTATTAAAAAAGGTAAATATTCACCCATACATGATGATGATGGCCCTGTCACCATCTGGCGATAAAATCAACAATTTTTTAAAAGAAGGTGTAAATTTCACCCAAAACGATGATGCCAACCATGTCAGCATCTGCTGTGAAAATTGTTTACTTTTTTTTTGAAAAGTCAAAGTTTGACTCAAAACAAGAAAATGCCCTCTCTGTTACCATCTGGTCAGAAATTGTTGATTTTTGAAAAAGTCAAAAATTTTCTAAAGTAGCCTACGATGACAATGCCAAGACAAATGTGTGTGGATTGAGGTTCTCTTCACCTCAAAATTCCATCTTATGACTAAGACATATCAAGTTATCAACGTTATGTGTAGCCATAGTTTAATTTAATCAAGTTATATAAACAGAATAAAAAGTGATGTTTACATAATGTTTTTAGAGTAAATCCTGTCTTGAGATAAATTTAACGAATAATTGGTAAACAAACGTTGAATGAATGATCAGCAGTGAAGGCACACAGCTCAGGAAAGACCTTCTGTTAGGAGGACAGGAGATCCAGATCAGATCCAGACTCATGCTGAACATCCACCTGCTGAAGCTGTGCAGGTGTGAGAGGACAGAGAGAGAGGAAGACCAAAGATCTGAGAGACCACTGAGGACAAGGACACAGAGACACAAAAAACAGATCAGAGAAATAAGGTCATAGAAATAATACCATAGAAACACCATCATAGAAATATGACCATGGAAATAAGGTCATAGAAATACAATCATAGATATAAGATCATGTCTTCAGACCATCAGAGTTTGTTGTTAACTCTCTGCTCTCTGACTCCTTCATCACAGCTGACAGACAGCAGGGGGCGCTCTGCTATGGATCAGACTGAAGAACCAGAGGAGGGGGTCCCTCCGTCTAAAACCTCTCTGAGTGAAGAAGACCAGGGTCTGAGGTGAGATGAAGATCTGCAACCATCACACTCTGACACCATCATCATCATCACCATCATCATCATCAGTCCATTATAGATAAATGAATTAATTAAACAGTATTGATTTAGAGTTCAGTTCAATAACAGCTCACTGTGTCTGATGATGATGATGTTTGTTTGTATCAGGATGAAGAGACCAGAGTCTCCTGAGCCCAGCTGTGTGTCCATGAAGAGTGACCGGTCTAAAGATCATCCTATTCTCTTTAAGGTGGATCGACCTGCTGGGGACAGGTGAGAATTTAGAGAAATAATGAACTTTGATCTCCATGTTGTCGTCACTCAGAGGTGATGAAGATGACTCTGTTTATCAGGATGAAGAGACCAGAGTCTTCTGAGCCCAGCTGTGTGTCCATGAAGAGTGACCGGTCTAAAGATCATCGTTATGACTTTAAGGTGGATCGACCTGCTGGGGACAGGTAAACCCGTTTTACCATCAGATTGTCTTCACACTTTAATCTTCCAGTTTGATGGTGGTCGGGCTGAACGCTCCTGTTTCTGACCCATGAATGAATTGTGAGTTGGGGTTGAGCTGAATGCAGAAACGATCGTCCATATTTCCAAAGACAGCAGGAGTTTAGAGCTCCGTCTAATGAGGTTAATTAACACAGTGTGATGGCTCGCTGTGAGCTCCTGGATCTGCTTCACCTTTTAAGACCAAAAAAACAAAACAGAATATCAGAATAAATGATTGGTTGGTTGGCTGGTCCAAAGACAAGCACATCCTGTTTGTTTTTCAGAGTTAAAGCTTTGTTGTTGTTACTCCATGGTTGGACTTCTGGAGTTTTCACATCATGCTGTTACTCTGAGAGAGTTACCTGGACAGTGACGTATGTGCTCAGGTGTTTCCCTGGGTCTCTGTAGTAACCTTTATTTACTCTCACAGACCCAGGAGCTGTTTTTACACTTTACACTTTGAATGATCATCAAATGTCCGACCACAGGTGAGATGATTCAGGAGTGATCTTCCTCTGGTTCTCCTCATATACAGGTATTAACACCTGTATGTTTTAGAAAAAATCAGATCTTTTTCTCCTAGTTTGATATTTTTTTTCCCCCCTTGTCTGCATTGTCTTTCTGGCTGAGCACTGTGACCGATGACAGCGTTGAAAAGACCAATGCTGTCAGGATATGACCCAGAGAGTGTAGTAGTGTTGGACCCAAAAGCTCAATGATCAGGCAGTTGAAAATGTTGAAGTGATTTTAATTTGAAGCACAGGGAATTACACAAAGAGTGAACAACAGTCCAGTTGATGTGGTGGTGGGAGCTCAAGGAGACCTGGAAGGAAGCAGAGGAGAAAAAGGTAAGTCTCGAGGAAAAAAATCAAGGAACAAAGGCAGGCCACAAAAACAGTAGCTACGCCCCTGTGCGGGAGGCTTAGAGCCAGAAGCACAAAGCAAGTTTGGAAGACTGGAAGAGCACAAACCAGGCGTCGTGTGTGCAATCCACCCACGCTGCAGTCAACTGGAGAGGGGAATAAGTAGGGAGCGGTGATTGGAGGCAACCAGGAACAGGTGTGGGAGACTGCAGCGTGCCTGAAGTCCCGCCTTCGCAGAAAGGTGAAGGAGAGGAGCAGTGAGGGCGGGGGAGAGAGGCTGAGAGAGATGAATCCTCACACAATGCATGTTTTTTCTTTGCAGTGAGAGATATGTAACTATGAATCACTGCTACCAGTGACCATCACCAGCCCTCCCTGTAGGCTACTCCATCAAATCAAACTTTATAAACCCCCGATGTGAGCTGAAGGGGAGGGCTGTGTTACACTGCAGTGTGAAAGAAGGGGAAATAGTGACAGATAAGACGAAACAAGACAAACGGGGAGGAGGACAAACAGGTAATGCTATTGATTTGAGATTGCAGTCCAAGTGCTGTACTGATCTAAGTTCATACAGAAAGTAAAGGCTGTAAGAAACCAGTGACACCAGAGATGTGGGGTCTTGATAGTAGGGGGTGGGCCCATAGAGATAAGATATAGAGGGAGCATGCATCACAGGACGTGAGAAAATGTGTGAGAGTGACCGACTCAGCATGTTCTGACGGGACAAATCACTTCTTTACAGTAAGTCTTGACAGGAGCTTGAGTATCCGTACAGGCATGTGAGGTGATCACCAAATACCCAAGTAGGTGTCCATACCCAGGGAGACCACGGCCAAGGGCCTCCCCCATGCCACCATTGCACCCGAGGCCCACCACATGGGCCCCCAAAGCTACCGGACCCAGGAACAGCCCCAGGACCCAAAGGGGCACCGACCCACCCCCCCAAGGCACCAAGGACAACGCCAGGGGGTCCGAGGAAGCGGCCCCCCAGCAGACAGCATAGGCCTCCCCAGGGCAAGGGGGTCCGCGGCCAATCTTATGTTGGTCCGGCTCCCAGCTGCAGCAAGGCCAGGTGGGGCGGGATGTGGGCGTGCAGTGGTGATGTCGAGCTTACGCCCCTCCCCACAGAGGAGCCAGGGCCAAGAGAAGTGCCGGAAATCAATGCCCAGGGAGGCCCCCGGACCACCCCCACAGAGCAGCAATCCACAGGCAGCCACCCACAACGAGGTCCCAGCGAGCGACAGGCCCAAAGAGTAGAGGTCGATGTGTGGAGCATGTAAACCTCCTTGCAATTTTGGTTTTTGTAGGGTTGTAAGTTTGATCCTTGGTGTTTTGTTTTTCCAATAAAATTTAGTGAACATTGAATCTAAAGCTTTGAACCAGGTGAGAGTTGGGTGAATTGGAATCATTGAAAAAAGGTCATTTATTTTTGGAAGTACTGTCATTTTAATGGTTGCTATTCTTCCTACAATGGACAGTGGTAAGTTCATCCAGCGCTGGAGGTCATTGTCTATTGTTTTAAGAAAAGGAGTGAAATTTAGTCTAATCAACTCTGACAGCCTGGAGGAAATATTAATGCCCAGGTATGTGATGTGCCCTAAACATAAGGGGATAGGTGATATGTGACGTGCTACATCCCATCTGGTGTTATGTAATGGAAGAATAGAGGATTTGTTCCAGTTTATTGAGTAATCTGAAATATTGGAGAATGATTCAATGAGATTTACTGTTTCCTGCAGAGACGACTGAGGGTCTTGTAGAAACAGTAAAATGTCGTCAGCATACAAACTAATCTTATGTTGAATTTGGGATGTTTGAATTCCCTTGATGTGGATGTTCTGGCGTATGGCTGCTGCCAAAGGCTCTATAAAGATGGTGAAAAGCGACGGAGAGAGTGGGCATCCCTGCCTTGTCCCCCTGTGCAGTGTGAAACTTTGTGAGGTTAGTCTGTTAGTGGTGACAGTAGCTGAAGGAGCAGGGTACAGAATCTTGATCCAGTGAATAAATGAGTCCCCGAAGCCAAACTTTTTTAGAGTAGTGAAGAGAGTTTTCCAGTTTACTCTGTCAAAAGCTTTTTCTGCATCTAATGTTGCTATGATGGTGTCTACCTGTTGTAATGATGAGTAATGGATTAAGTTGAACAATCTACGTGTGTTACTGGATGACTGTCTACCTTTGATAAAGCCAGTTTGATTGTGGTGAATTATACAAGGAGTTATGTTTTCTATCCTGTGTGCTAGAGCTTTACTGATGATTTTTATATCTACATTGATTAAAGAGATTGGACGATAGTTTGATGGAAGCGTTGGATCTTTGTTAGGTTTTTGGATGAGTGAAACTTCAGCTGTATTCATATGTGTTGGAAATCTAGACTTTAATTTTATTTCAGTTATTGCTCTCATAAAGAGAGGAGATAGAATAGGCCAGAAGTGTTTATAGAATTCAGCAGGGAAGCCATCAGGACCTGGTGCTTAGTTGTTTGGCATGAGGCGTAGGGCTGTAGAGAGTTCTGTTTCTGTTACTGGTTAATCTAGTGCTTTGGATTGTTCTGGAATAATCTTTGGAAGTTCAATGTTGTTCAGAAAAGAGTCTATGTCTTCCTGTCTTGGTTAATTTGTACATGAGTAAAGGTTGGCGTAAATTTTTTTAAATATTTTGTTTTTTTCCTGTGGTGAATTGGTAGGCTTCCCTGATGAGTCTTTAATAGTTGCGATTGTTGTTCTCTCTTTATTTTGTTTAATTATATTTGCTAAAGGGGCGGCACGGTGGCGCAGCAGGTAGTGCACGTGCCTCACAGCAAGAAGGTCCCCGGTTCGATTCCCGGGTCCGGCAGGGCCTTTCTGTGTGAAGTTTGCATGTTCTTCCCGTGCATGCGTGGGTTCTCTCCGGGCACTCCGGCTTCCTCCCACAGACCAAAAAACATGCTCATTAGGTTAATTGTTCACTCTAAATTGCCCTTAGGTATGGGTGTGAGCGTGAGTGGTTGTCTGTCTCTACATGTTGCCCTGCAATCGACTGGCGACCGGTTCAGGGTGTACCCTGCCTCTCGCCCAATGACAGCTGGGATAGGCTCCAGCCCCCCGCAACCCCGAAAGGGATAGTCGGTATAGAAAATGAATGAATGAATGAATATATTTGCTAAATATTTACCAGATTTATTGTTATGATGGAAGTTTTCTTTTCTGATTCTCTGAATTAAAAACTGGGCTCTCTTAGTTAAGATCTTGTTTGGTTGGAACTGATATTTTCTTAATTCTTTCTGTGTTTCTTCTGTTGGGTTGCTTGCATTCAGCGTATCTAATAGCTTTATTTTTGTTCTAGTTTCACTTCGTGCTCCCTTTCCTTTTTTTTTTCTTATAGACAGAGAATGATATGATTTGACCTCGTAGAACTGCTTTACCTGTTTCCCACAGAGTGGCTCTTAGTTTGATTTGATAAACCTGTGTGAATATTAAAACGTCTGCTGTGGCCTCAACCGTAAAGAGAGATGGATTTATTTTTATTGACATGTATTTATTATAACTGAGTTTGAGACACAGCCCCTCACTTTCTGTGGAGAATGAACCCTTCAATCAGAATGATGGCCCTCATCTTCATCGGCCTTTTTATGGACTTAATGTTGGTCAAATTTGGTCAAAAGAAGCTCAGCACAACAAAGGAAAAGGATTTACTTTAAAGGAGACATATTTTGCTCCTTTTCTGCAGTTTAACATGGATCAGTGATGTCTTCATGAAGCGTTAGTAACATGCTTTGGTCCAAACAGCCTTTGAATGAATCACAGCTGCATTCTTTTTCCGCTCACATAACCTCTCTGTTCAGATGACTAGTTATTAGGGTGGTCGCCCTCATATGCTAATGAGCCAGAGCAGAGCAGCGTTGATACAGGCATTCACGACAGAGCAGCGTAATTTGAGCAAAACGGGCGCTCCAGCCATGCACCGCTTACATTCCTGAACACACACGAGGTGTTAATCCATGCCATTCAACAGATAACAGCGATCTTGTTTCCCCCAAACATCACAGGCTAACGCACAATATGGTAACCACACTGGAATAGCCACAACTTAGCCTACCTTCTGGGCTAATGTTAGCACAAACGGAGGGACCTGGGGTGGCACAGGACTGATTAATTTCAGCCAACTGTTAAACTTCTCTTCCTGAACACACATGAACCCCAAATTCATGCCGTTTTACAGAAAACAGTGACCTCTTTTCCCCCAGACATCACAGGCTAACACACAACATGCTAACCTCGGCCTTGTCACAGTGGGACTGATTATATTCAGCCAACTGTTAAACTTCTCTTGAGTAATGTAAGAATGCTCATACACTGAAGTTTATCCTTCAGACTTTTACCAAGTAACGTGAACATTGACGAACATGTTGTGCAGTTACCTCTAGTTCACTTCACCCTGCTGTTAGCATTAGCTCGTAGCAATGAGCAAAATAAATACTACACAGCATTAAAATAATACGTTTCCATCATCAGGTTTGGAGATGGATTTAGGAAAAGTCTACTTCCCAGTCCTGTGTTGAACTGACTGAAGTTGAAGAAGCAGTTGGATGTGAAGTGACTGGCACACATATACAGGTTTTAGCCGACTGTAGCTGCTCATTCCCTTCAAAAATAAAATTAATCCACTGGGTCCTTTGGTCCTCTGAGGCTGGTAGCCTATATGTGAAGATATATGTGGCTGTTTACAGCCAACAACCGAGCAGTGACAGCTTCAGAGCTTAGACATGCTGAACACTGATCTCTCGCTAAAAATATAAACAACATGGCTGCTCTTCACAGAGGAATCTCTCCAGCAGGAGGGATACTCAGGTAGACCAATCAGGTTAGGCTTATGCAAATGAAAATATACTGTTATGTAACAGTATATCCACAGACTCAATAAGTTTACATTTATGCAGCCTGTTAAATACAGGTTTTGTTGTCGTCTCTCACATTTTGTGAGCCAAATACCCAAAAATGTGTTCAAAAGCCTGAAAGAAGTGTTTTTTGCATAATATGTCCCCATTAAGTTAATGATTGAACTTTTTTTTTTTTTTTTTTTAAATCTGTGACGTGTGGACATGAGCTGATATATGAAATCAGACCTGAATCAGCGTATTCAGAGTGTGACCTGCCTCCACAACGGGACCCAAGGTGGTGGGTAAACCAAAAACCAGGTCTGAGATCACTCCACTGAAGCCGGTCTCTCTAGTGCCTGTAGCTCCTCATGTGGCCTCCTGATGTGTCCTCATAACGTCATATGTTTCTGAGTTACTTTAGTGAGCCACAGAGGTCAGGAGCAGTGTCAACATGGTTGGGCCTTAATGCTCAGATTATGATTATTTATGATTATCAATATTAATATGTATGGATAAATTTATGTGCTAATTTTGGTTTTCTTGGGGAATCATTCTAGAAATAGGCAATAATAACCAAATTTTCACTAAAATCAGTCTCATGAAAAGGAATTTTAAATATGAGGATGATTATTGTGGATAAAATTGTTTTATAAATCAAAGAAAGGTGGTAATCTGTGCACTGACTGTCCGTACACGATGACGCTGCACATTAATGACAGAAAAATGACCTTAAAATGAAAATGAAACCCACCAAGTGAGTGTGATCCAGACCAATGTGAGGTCACAGAGCTCTTCAGATGCTCAGAGGACTTGTTTTAAACTCACCTCTGTGATTTCTGTGGCTCTGTTTGCTGCTGCTCGTTGAAAGCAGCACAGTGCTCTGTTCATGTATGAAGCTCTGACGGGTAAACTCCCTCCTTACCTGCTACCCTGCCCTCAGTGAATATTTACAGCCACACAAGGTCTCCAAACTCTGAGCCTGAACATCCTGAGGATCAGGACTGAAGGGGAGGACAGCTTTGAGCGCTGCTGCAGATGTTTTGTGGAATAATCTCTAAATGAGCGCTGAGCCGCCCTCCCTGGTTTCAGATGGTGTTTTTAAAGAGCTGCTGTCAGAAACACTCAAAGAGGAGAACTGCCATTACTTTAACATGGAGGGACATTTGGCAGAGACACGTTTGGCAGTGTGAGTGTGTGAGCCGAGTGTAAATGTAATATTAGTTAAACTATGACCTGCTCTTTTTTATAGTGTTTTATTTGTTCTGCTGTAGGGCTCTCCTGGAACAGAGACCTCAGACTCAGAGGGTCCTCCCTCCTGAAATAATGGATGAACAAAATCAAATAAATCTGGATGGTCCTTTTCCTCTGTAGCCCAGAGGACATGACGTCCATGATGTCCAACAACAGTCTGAAATGTGGACTCAGACCACAGCAGACTTTTCCACTTTGCCTCAGTCCATCTCAGATGAGCTCAGGTCCAGAGAAGTCGACAGTGTTTCTGAGTGTTGTTGATTTATGGTTTTGAGGTGATATCTTTCACAGAATGACGATAAGGAGACAAGAATGATGGACAGCTGCTACACCATCACCACGGCCTGTGTCTACTGGTTCATGAGTAATAAAATGACTGGGAGGAGTGGATTCACTTAAACTGACATATTCATCCTGACACAGTCAAGTTTCAGTTAAACAGAATAAATCAATGTCATCTTCTGATATCAGATCATTCACCAGTAAAGATGTGGATGTCAGTGATCTGATATTTAAGAGACGACCACATCTAATCATCTGATGTTTTGGTGTTTCTACATTTGAGGTTTTAATTTTGATTAGATTATTGTGATTGACACCTCTTTTGTTTGTTTTTGTGTTAACAGCCATGTGAGGTTTGGGTCAGTCTCTAGGGAATAATTATTATATTTATCATTATCATAACTGTCATAATAGCCACGGCTGGAAAACTGTCCTAAAGCAAGCTCAGAGGAGTGTGGAGGACTGCAGCTCTGTGACCTGGTCTCAGCTCTGAGAGGTCATGATTTAGGGTCAATTAACTCTGCCATGTCTTTAGATAAAAGAGCTGCACCACCCAAAGTGGGATGGATGCCATCTCCTCCTATCATACCAGGCTTTCCCCAAAAAGATGTCCAGTTATCAGTGAAGCCCACATTGTCTGCTGGACTCCACCTCCATAGCCAGCAGTTAAATGTCCACATGCAGCTGTCCATGTCATTACTGGTCAGATTTTGAAGGGGAACAGAGAAAATGACTGTGTCCAAAATCTTCTAGTAAATGAACACATGACTCCACATTAATTTTAGTGACTTCTGACTGACATGAATGATAATCTTATTTCTTTTCAGCACCTTCAGATTTGATTCGATGTGGCCCCAGGGATACACCTAACTCTGCCCACTGACTTCACTAGCTTCATGTTTCTCACTGTAGAGTCTCCATAATCAGAGTTTGATCCTTGGCAGGTGTGTCCCTGAGTGGGACAAACCTGTTAGAGCTATGAATAGACCGGTGGGGTACCTAGTGGGTCTTCGACTTGTGCTTGCCTTGGACAGTGACCCAGCCATTTCCTCCCAGCTTGGGAGCCACCGGGGGAAAAGCTGAGCTAACTTGGCCCACAGTGACTTCAGCTGGCAGGTTAACTATGGCTGCAAAAGAGGGTTTAGTCTCAGAGGTGTGGAGCTGCTTCTCCAGATCAGGAACCCTCACCTCCAAAGCTAAGAACATGCTACACTTTATACAGTTACCATTATCACTAAAGGAGGATGAGGAGAAACTGAACATCAGGCACATCGGACAGGAGAGGAGGAGCTGGAGGGAGAAGACATAGTAGCAGCTAAATGCTAGGCTAGTCTAGGCTAAGCTAGCTGAGAGCAGAAGAAAGAAAATGAACTGAATTACAGCTGCTGAGAAGAGAGAGGGATTTAACTTAACCTTAGAACAAAACCCAAAACCAGTGAAGTTGGCACGTTGTGTAAATCGTAAATAAAAACACAATACAATGATTTGCAAATCCCTTTCAACCTATATTCAATTGAATACACAGCATAGACAAGATACTTAACGTTCGAACTGGTGAACTGTTTTTTTTTTGCAAATATTAGCTCATTTTGAATTTGATGCCTGCAACATGTTTCAAAAAAGCTGGCACAAGTGGCAAAAAAGACTGAGAAAGTTGAGGAATGCTCATCAAACACTTATTTGGAACATCCCACAGGTGAACAGGCTAATTGAGAACAGGTGGGTGCCACGATTGGGTATAAAAGCAGCTTCCCTGAAATGGTCAGTCATTCACAAACAAGGATGGGGCGAGGGTCACCACTTTGTGAATAAATGCGTGAGCAAATTGTCGAACAGTTTAAGAACAACATTTCTCAACAAGCTATTGCAAGGAATTTAGGGATTTCATCATCTACGGTCCGTAATATCATCAAAAGGTTCAGAGAATCTGAAGAAATTACTGCACGTAAGCGGCAAGGCCGAAAACCAACATTGAATGCCCGTGACCTTCGATCCCTCGGGCGGTACTGCATCAAAAACTGGCATCACTGTGTAAAGGATATCACCACATGGGCTCAGGAACACTTCAGAAAACCACTGTCAGTAACTACAGTTTGTCGCTACATCTGTAAGTGCAAGTTAAAACTCTACTATGCAAAGCGAAAGCCATTTATCAACAACACCCAGAAACGCCGCCGGCTTCGCTGGGCCCGAGCTCATCTAAGATGGACTGATGCAAAGTGGAAAAGTGTTCTGTGGTCTGACGAGTCCACATTTCAACTTGTTTTTGGAAAGTGTGGTCGTCGTGTCCTCCGGACCAAAGAGGAAAAGAACCAGCCGGACTGTTATAGGCGCAAAGTTCAAAAGCCAGCATCTGTGATGGTATGGGGGTGTATTAGTGCCCAAGGCATGGGTAACTTACACATCTGTGAAGGCACCATTAATGCTGAAAGGTACATACAGGTTTTGGAGCAACATATGTTGTCATCCAAGCAACGTCTTTTTCATGGACACCCCTGCTTATTTCAGCAAGACAATGCCAAGCCACATTCTGCACGTGTTACAACAGCGTGGCTTCGTAGTAA
This sequence comes from Cetoscarus ocellatus, assembly GCA_037902135.1. Lineage (NCBI taxonomy): Eukaryota > Metazoa > Chordata > Actinopteri > Labriformes > Labridae > Cetoscarus > Cetoscarus ocellatus. The sequence continues at coordinate 293,927 of JBAMNC010001123.1, forward strand.
AAGAGTGCGGGTACTAGACTGGCCTGCCTGTAGTCCAGACCTGTCCCCCATTGAAAATGTGTGGCGCATTATGAAGCGTAAAATACAACAACGGAGACCCCGGACTGTTGAACAACTTAAGCTGTACATTAAGCAAGAATGGGAAAGAATTCCACCGGAAAAGCTTCAAAAACTGGTCTCCTCAGTTCCCAAACGTTTACTGAGTGTTGTTAAAAGGAAAGGCGATGTAACACAGTGGTAAAAATGCCCCTGTGCCAACTTTTTTGCAATGTGTTGCTGCCATTAAATTCTAAGTTGATGATTATTTACAAAAGAAAATAAAGTTTCTCAGTTCGAACATTAAATATCTTGTCTTTGCAGTGTATTCAATTGAATATAAGTTGAAAAGGATTTGCAAATCATTGTATTCTGTTTTTATTTACGATTTACACAACGTGCCAACTTCACTGGTTTTGGGTTTTGTACATTTGAACATACGTTAATCCAACAGAGCAGGTATGTTTAAGAGTTAAATGTTAATTAGCAGTAATTAGCATTAGCAGAACAAGACCACATGATGGACAAATAGCCAGTGTGTCCATCAGATAAAGATCATGTTATGACTGTTAATGCTGAGTCACTCTGATTATCTTCATGCTGAGTCATTCAGCCTCCCTGTTGTTTTAATCCACAGAGTTCAGCAGGAAACATCTGAACTCCTCAGTGATGGAGCCAAACAGCATGAATCAGAGCTGGACTCCATATTTATGGTGAGAACATCACACAATGTATCTTAAAGAGCTTGGAGTGCCATACATCCCCTTCTACAGCTTTCGGATTGGGCCAGCTCAGGCCTGGACCAGCTCATAGCTCAAAGTTAACTTGCAACAGGCTTAGACTGCTGGGGGGTTTGGCACACTGGGCTCCTCCCTCTCTATCTCTCTCTGTTTCTCTAACACTCTCTCTCAGTCCTATCTCTATATATGCCTTTGCCTTGATTTTTTATGGTATGGGTGTCCATAAGTTTGTCACTTTGTTTGTCCTTCTTATTTTTAGTCTTTTGTCTCTGCCCACACACACACACACACACACACACACACACACACACTTATCAGCAGAAAAGACGTCACTTGTCATAAATTCTCATTTTGATGCTGTTGTATTGTTCAACATCAATTATCTCTACCTTATAATTATTACAGATGTTAATGTTAAAATAAGATTAATTACTCTTTTCATGATGTTGATTATACCTCTATATAAACTATCATTACAATCATACAGACATGAAGGCTCTCCTGAAAACTACTGAGATGCCACAACTCAAGGAGCTAACCTCTAATGAATTTATATTCAGCAGAGACAAATATGATGAAGACAGGTCTATGATTGGTCCATGGATCAGTCACTAGCTTCAGGTCTTACTTTAGTCTACTTGTCTCCGCCCACCTTCCTTCCTTCGCCCACACACACAACACAGCTTTGGGTTGATGGCTGTTCATCATGAGACTGGATCTGCTCCAAGATTTCCAGCTGCTGTTTCTTCTTGCTGCCGTTGCTGTAACCCCCCTAAAGACGCACCTTCCTGTAGTTTGGTTGGCCGAGGACTGCTCATGATGGATTCATGTTGGGTTTTACATATATGTATGTGTATATATGTATCTATAAAATGAAGCCTGCTCTACTGTAAAATGTCTTGAGATAACACGGGTTATGAACTGGTGCTATAGAAATAAAGATGAATTCATTGATTGATTGATTGACTTCAACAAACTCCATGATCTTCAGATTTGATGGTCCACCATCATCCAGTCTCTGTGCTGGTCTGTTTTAGAAGACTTCAGACTGTCAGATTATTCAGGCTGTGATCTACACATTTAATCTGCACTCTGTCTTTGTTCTCCAGCTGCTGGAGGAGGACATCATCACCTTTGTGAGGGACCAGCTGAGGAGAATTCAGAGAGCTTTAAGTCCAGATTACCCAGAATGCTTAGAGGGTCAGAGTGAGGATGTGTTGGTTGGTAAAGATGAGGAGCAGAGGAGCAGCAGAGAGGCATTTCTGGAGATCACACTGGACTTCATGAGGAGGAGGAATCAGGACGAGCTGGCTGACCGTCTGTGGAACAGTAAGAACTTTTTTCAGATTTAATACGATGGAGAGAGGAAGTGGAGGTTCACATTACATCTGCTTAACTCTGATGGTCATAACCACCATGTTTATGATAAAATCATTGTAGCCCAATCATTTGTTGGTTTTTCCTTCAGGATCTCAGGCTGCACTGTGCCGACAAAAACTCAAGTCCAACCTGAAGCTGAAGTTCCAGACTGTGTTTGAGGGGATCACTAAAGCAGGAACCTCAACCCTGCTGAACCAGATCTACACAGAGCTCTACATCACAGAGGGAGAGGCTGGAGGGGTCAATGAGGAACATGAGGTCTGACAGATCGAGACCACATCCAGGAGACCACACAGACCAGAGAAGACCATCAGAGGAGAAGACATCTTTAGAGGACCACCTGGAGAAGATGGACCAATCAGAACAGTGATGACGAAGGGCGTGGCTGGCATTGGTAAAACAGTCCTCACTCAGAAGTTCACCCTGGACTGGGCTGAAGACAAAGCCCACCAGGACATACACTTCATGTTTCCATTCACCTTCAGAGAGCTGAATCTGCTGAAGGAGCAGAGGTTCAGCTTGGTGGAGCTTGTTCATCACTTCTTCAGTGAAACCAAAGAAGCAGGAATCTGCAGGTTTGAGGAGTTCCAGGTCTTGTTCATCTTTGATGGTCTGGATGAGTGTCGGCCTCCTCTGGACTTCCACCAAACAAGAACCCTGACTGATGTCACAGAGTCCACCTCAGTGGATGTGCTGCTGATCAACCTCATCAGGGGGAACCTGCTCCCATCTGCTCACATCTGGATAACCACACGCCCTGCAGCAGCCAATCAGATCCCTCCTGGATGTGTTGGCATGGTGACAGAGGTCAGAGGGTTCACTGACCAGCAGAAGGAAGAGTACTTCAGGAAACGGTTCAGAGATGAGGAGCAGGCTGAAAGAATCATCTCCCACATCAAGAAGTCCAGAAGCCTTCACATCATGTGCCACATCCCAGTCTTCTGCTGGATCACTGCCACAGTCCTGGACCATGTGCAGAAGACCAGAGAGGAAGGAGAGCTGCCCAAGACCCTGACTGAGATGTACATCCACTTCCTGGTGGTTCAGTCCAAACTGAAGAGCATCAAGTATGATGGAGGAGCAGAGACTGATCCTCACTGGAGTCCAGAGAGCAGGAAGATGATCTGGTCTCTGGGTAAACTGGCTTTTGAGCAGCTGCAGAGAGGAAACCTGATCTTCTATGAACCAGACCTGACAGAGTGTGGCATCGACATCAGAGCAGCCTCAGTGTACTCTGGAGTGTTCACACAGATCTTTAAAGAGGAGAGGGGACTGTACCAGGACAAGGTGTTCTGCTTCATCCATCTGAGCGTTCAGGAGTTCTTGGCTGCTCTTCATGTCCATCTAATCTTCATCATCTCTGGAGTCAATCTGATGGCAGAAGAACAGAGAACATCCAAGATCATCAAAATCTTTAATGTCAAACCTGATCTGAAACACTTCCACCAGAGAGCTGTGGACCAGGCCTTACAGAGTCCAAATGGACACCTGGACTTGGTCCTGCGCTTCCTCCTGGGTCTTTCACTGCAGACCAATCAAAACCTTCTAAGAGGCCTGATGCCACAAACAGGAAGTAGCTCACAGACCAATCAGAAAATAGTTAAGTACATTAAGTCAAAGATCAGTGAGGACGTGTCTGCGGAGAAGAGCATCAATCTGTTCCACTGTCTGAATGAACTGAAGGATCGTTCTCTGGTGGAGGAGATCCAACAGGCCCTGAGATCAGGACGTCTCTCCACAGATAGACTGTCTCCTGCTCAGTGGTCTGCTCTGGTCTTCATCTTACTGTCATCAGAGAAGGACCTGGACGTGTTTGACCTGAAGAAATACTCTGTTTCAGAGGAGGCTCTTCTGAGGCTGCTGCCAGTGGTCAAAGCCTCCAGCAAAGCTCTGTAGGTGCACCTACCTGCACAGGTTACATCAGATTTCTGTTTCTTTACAAGAATGATCATTAACTGGTTGCTCTTTATGATCTTCTGATTCTTTTCTCAGGCTGAGTGGATGTGGACTATCAGAGAGAAGCTGTGAAGCTCTGTCCTCAGTCCTCAGCTCACAGTCCTCTGGTCTGAGAGACCTGGACCTGAGTAACAACCACCTGCAGGATTCAGGAGTAACATGGCTGACCGCTGGACTGAAGAGTCCACACTGCAGACTGGAGACTCTCAGGTGAGAATAAAAATGTTGACTCCTCCAGTCTCCCTGAGGGTTAAAGATCTGACGAGACACAGCTAGTCTGAGGGTGGATCAGGTTCCTCTCCAAACTCTGCAGGAAAAGACCAACATGTAGCACACGTTAACTTTAAAGTTCAACACTGAACATAAACCTGTAACTAACATAAGACAATTTGGGATAAATTCTAATTCAGATTAAACTAAACTCAGAAGGAGGAAATAAAAACAACTGGTAACATTTTTTAATAAAACTCAGGAGACTGAAATTGAATTCACCAAAATATTTGTATCAACAATTAAAGAAACAAAATGAATAAAACCGTTCTCAAAGAACCAGAACAAAAAGGAATTGTTTAAATTCCTGAATGTAATTCAATTGTTCTCAGTGTCTGCATTTGAACATAATTTCTAATCCAATTTAGAATCATTATCTGTTCAATAAAAAATAATCATTTGGTTTGTGGTCATTAAGTCCTTTAAGGAAAGAAGAAAAAAAAGATGCAGATCTCCTGCTGCGGAGGTAGATGATGATGATGATGATGGGGTTTGTCTTTAGCTCACTTGAAGAGTTGAGTTAAAAAAAATAGCCTGGCCTGTATAAAAAGACCATAAATGTAAGATATGTGATCTTTATTATTAATTTCTGTTTCCTTAATGTTCCTTCAAACAATCACCTCACTCTGTATATCTGACAGATAGCTGCATAAGAGAACATACAATCATAGTTTACCCAACTTTCATTTTTTACATGTCGTTATGATTTGAATAATAAAAAGTCTTGAATTGAAGCAGATGAATTCAGTCAAAGAGCCAAATCACTCACCAATTCAAGTGATCAGAGAACTGTTTTATCTGCTGATCCGTGCAGTCAATATCACTGTCAACATCAAATCATCAACTTTTCTGACTTTGAGAGTATTTATTTAGAAATAAAGAACTATTTGGAGCTAAACGACTGTTGTTGGTCTCTGCAGCTCAGTCTCATGCTTCTCTCTCAGCTCTCTGTTTGAAACTCCGTCCTTCCTGCTGAAGGCGCCTGAGCAGCAGCAGTGATTGGCTGCAGAGATCGCTCATGATCAAAATGGGAAAAAACGTGATTCTGAAATCACACGAGATTTTGGAAATGGCTTTAATTTAAAGTTTTTTAAAACAAGTGAAGAGGAAAAAAAAACAATACGCATTTCAAATCTGGTAATATTTGGCTTTCCCTTTCAAAAACTGAGAAGACATTTTCATAATAAAACATTTTAAATTGAACATTTTAATGATTTTAGTGACCTGGGTTACAAACAGCTCTGAGGCCTTTCAGGAGGGTCAAAGCTGTTAGACCAGAACATGTCTGAGTCTGTGAAATGATCGACCCAATCAATCAGCAGCACATCCAAACCATTCATCATTTTATAGAAACCAAACTAGGACAGAGTCCTTAAATCTGTGGTCTTCAGCCCAGTCCCTGAGGGGTCTACACTCACAGCAGTACCTGGAGCCGGACTTGTTCTGAGCTTTATCAGAAAAGAGGAGGTTTTCAGTCTGTTCTCAGAGAGGGGGTCTCCCTCCTGGACCTGGACTGATAGAGGACTTTAAAGGAGGTGGTCCTGATGATTTAAGGCTCCTCCTCCCACACTACAAAACCCAAAACCAGTGAAGTTGGCACGTTGTGTAAATTGTAAATAAAAACAAAATACAATGATTTGCAAATCCCTTTCAACTTATATTCAATTGAATACACAGCAAAGACAAGATACTTAACGTTCGAACTGGTAAACTGTGTTATTTTTTGCAAATTTTAGCTCATTTTGAATTTGATGCCTGCAACATGTTTCAAAAAAGCTGGCACAAGTGGCAAAAAAGACTGAGAAAGTTGAGGAATGCTCATGAAACACTTATTTGGAACATCCCACAGGTGAACAGGCTAATTGAGAACAGGTGGGTGCCATGATTGGGTATAAAAGCAGCTTCCCTGAAATGGTCAGTCATTCACAAACAAGGATGGGGCGAGGGTCACCACTTTGTGAACAAATGTGTGAGCAAATTGTCAAACAGTTTAAGAACAACATTTCTCAACGAGCTATTGCAAGGAATTTAGGGATTTCATCATCTACGGTCCGTAATATCATCACAAGGTTCAGAGAATCTGGAGAAATTACTGCACGTAAGCGGCAAGGCCAAAAACCAACATTGAATGCCCGTGACCTTCAATCCCTCAGGCGGTACTGCATCAAAACCGGCATCACTGTGTAAAGGATATCACCACATGGGCTCAGGAACACTTCAGAAAACCACTGTCAGTAACTACAGTTCGTTGCTACATCTGTAAGTGCAAGTTAAAACTCTACTATGCAAAGCGAAAGCCATTTATCAGCAACACCCAGTAACGCCGCCGGCTTCGCTGGGCCCGAGCTCATCTAAGATGGACTGATGGCTGTTTTATCTGCTGATAAAACAGCCATCAGCCACATAGATGGCTGATGGCTGTTTTGTGCCAGTGACAGTTTTGTGCCAAAAAACTGGTCGGAAGGTGCGCTGAAAGCTTGCCAGCTCCAACCTGGTCTATTCTCGGCGCAGGCGAAGCGCACCCGGTGCAGTGGTAATTTGGCTGACAGTGCGCACTCGTCACCACAACCTCACAGGCAGGTATCCAGAGTCTCAGGCACATTTCAATGCAATAAACAATCACAGCAACCACTATTTAATGGAACCGTCTGAACCAGCACATACATGTGTATGTATATTAATTGTCCCGTCACATCTGATGTCAGATTAGAGACGTTTGTCATAATAGAAACTCAACCTGACGGCCGCTGGAAGAGTGACGCAAACTAACGAGTTCACATTTCTAAAGCCAACCACAAACAGCCACATCATCCAATACAGAGTATCCGGCTTCTCTCATCTCATGAAATTCAAAAGAAAAGAAAAAAGAGAGAGATGCTCGCTGAATAAATGTAAGTCACTCAGTGTCTTAAGGATTTACCTGTGATTGCCCATATTCCTCTGTTTTCATCTTTATTCTTAACGTGATCTAAAAAAATGGAGAACATTATTGCAAGGAGGATGAGGAGGAGATACCGGGAGAGTATTTCACCAAAGGTTCTGCTATTTGGCGATGACAGACCAGGAATGCAGGTGGATCACAAGCATGATGAGTGGATTAGCCTGCTGCTCTGTTTAAATTTAATTATCACTTAATTTTGTACTCATATTATGACACAGGAACAGATTACATCTGTCCCGGTAGGTGGTCCACACAGTGACACGCAATGTGGCCACCGATGCGCAGCCCGGTGGCCCCTTCGCTTTCCCAGTTGCTGTAAAAGTGACAGCGGCTTTGACCTTCTTCGCCACCGAGGTGAAATTGTCACTGCGCCTCGCCCACAACGCATTTAAAGGCGAGGAGAGGCATTAATTTGATTGGTGAAGATTACACTCGGCTGTGTTAAACCCACTCACGCCTTCTCTCCTCCCTCTTTGCCACTTGCGCCGGTGGGAGGGACAGAGGTGTGGGTGCGCCTCCCTGCGCTGGACTGCGCCATGCACAAAACTTGCAAAATGCCCTGGACACACCCCGTTGGTGCGGCGCAGGCACAGCGCAGCGCAGGACAGGTGGGGTCTACGAAATTGGAGTCCTGAAGGTAACACAGACAGGCCTTCATTCTGGATCTGATGCTGTGATGTCAAGCTGTAAATTTACCTGTCTGTCTGCCTGTCTGTCTGTCTGTATGCAGTCTGTCCGGCTGTCTGGTCTCAGAGGAGGGCTGTGTGTCTCTGGACTCTGCTCTAAGCTCGTCCTCTCTGACAGAGCTGGACCTGAGCTACAATCATCCAGGAGAACGAGGAGAGAAGCTGCTGTCTGCTCGACGGGAGGATCCACGCTGCAGACTGAACATCCTGAGGTACATTGACACCAAGGATGTGTGAAAATTTCATATCATGGTTATTGTGACCAAAATTATAACGGTTATCATTATCATCGCGGTATTGTTGCAATGTGCTCAAAATGTTCAAAAAGTACTTAAACACACTGATATTGTTTAAGAACATGTTATTTAGTTAAAAAAAATATATATGAATAAACATATCTGTAGTGCAGGTTTTAAGAACAACACAAATTAAGTAAACAAATAAAAAAAAACATACTTCTAGTCTGTCCCCTGCTTCATACGAAAAGGGGTAATGGTGACTTTGTTTACTTGAGGTTAAAATGCAGAAATGTCAGCATATTTACTTTGTGTGATTTGAGAAGGGATCTGTGAGGGGAAACAATGTGCCTACTGGCACTAAATACTCTCTCATATGGCACACTGGTTGCTGGAATGCACAAAAGCTTTCTTGCAACCCTGGCAAGGTGAGGCAGCTCTATTGCATGGCCACTCCACCATACAAGTGGATCCTCCTCTGCTGGAATGGATGGCAGAGACATGTAGAGCTTCATCTCTTCCTTCACTTTCATTTCTGAAGAGATGACCTGACCCTCTTCACCTCTCTGGTTCCTTGCTGTGGTAATCTGTCTTAACAGTCCAGCCAAGCCTTTCCCCTCTGCTGTTGGGGGGTTGTTTGTGGTGGAGGTGCTGCTGGTACTTGGAGATTCTTCCCTAACCTGTGCAGGTGTCAGCTTCAAGGCCTCCTCCTGGACAAAGCTGCTAATAGCTGCAGCCTGGGGCTCATCTAAAAAGCTGCTTTTGAAGCGGGGATCTATATAACAAGCCATGTGCATAACTGTCTTTGCCTTCTCTGTGTATCTCTTATTGAGGTCTTCTGTCATCACACTTTTCATCTCCTTGGTCAGGGCTGAGTCCTCATTTTTTTCCACCAGAATGTCATGAATGATGTGGTCCATGACAGGTTTGATGGCTGACAATGTCACACGTGTCTCTGAGGCAAGTGCATCTGTTAACTTGCTCAGGGGCTCAAGAAGCTGGCAAAGTTGCTCCATAGCTGTTATGTGAGAATCTTTGGGCATTAAATGGAATGCTCCTCTTTCTAATGCCAATGTGGCACAGACTGGCTGCTGTTGGCTGAGGAAACGCTCAACCATCTTGTGTGTCAATCCCCATCATGTCACCATATCATGGATGAGAGCCTTCTGTGGCAGGTTGGGGCAGCTTGCTTTTCTTTAAGTCCTCTCCTTTTTTCCAGCTCCGTGAGAAGTCTTGGACCAGATGATGGCAGGCCCTAACTGCTGTGTCAACCCTTTGAATTTTCAGAGCCTTTGAGATGGCCCGGTTTAGGTTATGCCCAAAGCACCCAAGACACAAATCTGTAAATTCTTCAAAGCCTTGACCATGTTAGTTGCATTGTCTGTAGTCACACATACCAGGTCTTCTTTATTGATCCCCCACTCTTCCAGCATATTTTTGAAAGACTCCGTGATGTTTTCAGCAGAGTGATCTTCTGGAAATAACTGCGTCTCAAGGCAGTGTGATGACAGCTGCCAGTCTGGGCTGAGGTAGTGGATAGCGAAGCTGATGCAGGGTTGACCAGCTCCACTTTCACTGGTCCAGATATCAGTTGTTGCAGCAAAGTATGTGCCCTGAGCCAAATTTTTTACAACATCAGCTTTAACACTGATGTAAAGATTTGGGATTTCAGTTTTGGAAAATACATTTCGGGATGGCACTTTGTAGTGAGGCACAGCAACCTTCATCAGCCTCAGAAATCCAGGTCTCTCAACAATTTGAAATGGCATCATGTCCTTGGCAATGAAATATGACAGGGCTGCAGTGAGGTCTTTGGCAAGCTTGGATGAAGGTGCATATGCAGCCTGCTTTTGAAATGCTAGCTGTATTGTTGGTGTCACAGTTGAGGATGTAGATGCTGTTGCATGACTTGGTTTAGCAGCACGTCCACTCTATAAAAAAAGGAAAACAAATGAATTATAACTATTTATTAGTGAATTGGATCATTTTGCTCACCCTAATGAGAAGAATGGCAGAATAGTACATCACTTGACAGAATTTTATCTATAAGAAAGGTGTTAATGAATAATTCTTCATTTCATTTCTGCTGGCAACGCCTTACTTGACACAGTAAATCAGTGGTCCCCAACCTTTTTTGGTCCGTGGCCCCATTTTAACATGACAAATTTCTGGGGACCCTGGAGGAATTTTTGTTCTTAGAATTAGTTTTTCATCGTGTTTGTTATACTGTGTTGCAAATACAGAGTAGCCAGGATTAGTGCACAAAGTGACAATTTTATTTTCCATGATCAGGATATAGGCTTCATTTATAATTAATACTGAATAAACAATCTCTCATATGTAGTTTTTTGGTTTTGAGCTTCTTCCTCCCCGGACATTGTTTTTACCATTTCAATGGCAGCTGGCAATATTAATGTCTCAGCAATGGTATGCGGCTTCATAGCCCTACCAATGAGATAGCTCACCTCCACATTTGCTTTCAGTGCCTGCTCACTAACCGTCACAGCCTTTTTGAAGTACACTAGCTGCTTATTAATAAGCAACGGTAACTGTTAAGTCACATGATCGCGGCTTTCAGTCAAGTTGCATCAGCTCAGATATTTTTAAATGCTGCATTTTTTTTTTAACTACATTTATATTTGAGAAAGGGTACGTATAGAATACAGTTGTTTAAGATTGTGTTTGTTGTTTTAATTTTAAAAAGAATAATAATTACTTAAAAAATATTTTATAAGTAGCCTAATTTTTTTTTTTTTTATCAATTACTAGACATTTCAGGCGACCCCATTTGAATTCCAGGCGACCCCATATGGGGTCCCAACCCCAAGGTTGAAAAACACGGCAGTAAATGTAATATTATTACAAATATTTATCCCCAACACTCTTTTTTATTATTATTATTATATGATTATCTTTATCACCAGACTGACACACACGCACACACAACAGTGTACATAGTGGAAACACATCATGCTGCATGCTGTACGTGCAGAGACCTACAGACACTACTTGCTCATTGCACCCAGTAATGTGTTTTCAATGAGTAATGTTAGGTAACTCTTAAAACTTCCCTGCCCTTTAATGAAGAACTATAGAAGCGTTTGACTGACAAACCGTGACATTTTCAGCTAAAAGTTAACTTACCTTACACTCGCTGTAAAGTTGTGTGTGGTGGTCACGAAGATGACTCATTAGGTTCCACGTGTTTCCTCCCTTGGCGGAGACTTTCTTTTGGCATTTTCTGCATACAGGGTGACCGTCTTCCATCAGTTTTCCTTCTGCATCCTTAAAAAAAACGAAAAAAGTCCAGACTTCAGACTTAGTCCTTTTTGAAGGGGAAAAAAATCTCCGCAGCACTCTCTTCTTCTTCTTCTTCTTCTTCTTCTCCTTGTTTAAAGGCGGTTGGCATCTGTCTCTTCAGTGCATTACCGCCACCTTCTGTTTACGGAGTTCTTGGCTCTGTTCACTTCAGCTGAGTCTCATCAAAAAAAAAAAAAAAAAAAAAAAAAAAACACAGTCCTTGAATTACTATACCTGACCCATATCCCTACCTCACCAATTCCCTAAATCCTGTGATAGATGCCCGTTTCCCTTAGATACTTCAGCAGTAATTTCCCCTGCTCCCTTTCTCCATTGCTTAATAATCCTCTCAGAGTAACCTCCTTCACCCCACATTTCCTCAGCCTGTCCCTCATCACCCCTCTTTGCTCCTCATACCTCTGGCACCACATTATTACATGTTCTATTGTTTCCTCTTCTTGACATCCTTCACATAGTCCAGTATCATGTTTTCCAACTAGTTTTAACGTACTATTAAGTGAACAATGTCCCAATCTCAGCCTTATAATTACCACTTCATCTCTCCTTTTTCTTCCTCCTTCACTTGAACCTTTTTACATTCTTTTGCATTTGATAAAAATGCCTTCCTGTTCTCTCTGAATCCTATCTTTTTTGCCACATTTGATAGATTTTTCCTTTGATTATGTTCTTTACCTCTGATTTAGAAATACTTATATTCATCTCCACCTGTCTTTTTTCCAACGCTTCTTTCACCAACCTGTCTGCTCTTTCATTCCCTCCCACCCCCACATGCGCTGGAACCCAAAGAAATGTTACGTGCCCCCCCTTGTTATGTATTTTTGTGACTGACTTAAGAATTTCATACAGTATGTCCTGTCGACTGTCAGAGATAGATGACCTAATGCTTGCTCGTACTGATGCTGAATCTGAACATATCACTGTATTTTCCTGAGATGTAACTTCCACCCATTTTAGTGCTACCAGTACTGCCACCATTTCCACTGTATACACCCCTAACCCATCTGTTGTTCTTCTACTTATCCCAGCTCCTCTTTATGGAATTGAAACTCCAATCCCTGTTACCCCTGTCTCAGGCTTTTTGGCTCCATATATATCTGTACATACCCAGTATACTTTTCATTCATTCGTGCGCTGACTGCTTCCAATAAGTTCACTGTTTTCCGTCTTCCCCTCCTTAGCTCAAGAAGGGACCAATCTACCTCAGGGCACTTTAGTTTCCATGGTACTGTTGTCGGAAATGACACTGTTTGACTTATCTGAATCTTATCCACTTGTAATTCTTTTGCTATTTTGTTCCCTACTTTTGCAAAATGTTCCACAGTACTCTTCTTATTTTCCCATACTTCCTGCAGCATTTGTTTTGTTGGATGACTACTCTCCTGACCCTGCAAACTTACCCAGTAATAACCTATTAACTGTTTCCTTCTAAGCTCCAACAGCATTTCTCCTGCTTGCACCTGCAATGCTGCTACTGGTGTTGACTTAAACGCTCCATAACAAATTCTCATTGCCTGCACCTGTACTATGTCGAGCCTTTCAAGATGGCTTTTTGCTGCTGACCCATATGCTACACTTCCATAATCCAACACTGATCTAACTAGTGCAATATATAACCTTTTTAATGAAAAACAGCTCGCTCCCCATGCTTGCCCTGCTAGACATCGCATTACATTTATCACTTTTTTGCTTTTTTCTTCAACTCTGTTAATATGATCTACCCAGGTTAGCCTCGAGTCAAATATCACCCTTAAGTATTTGAAATTTATGACTCTCTCCAATTCTTCTCCTTACATACTTAGTTTAGGTTCCTGGCTGACTCTTCTCCTGGTGAAACACACTGTTTTTGTTTTTTCTGTAGAAAACTTATAACCCCATTTATATCCCCACTCTGTCACTGCATCAGTCGCCTTTTGCATTTTCTTCACTATATGACCCAAATTCCTTCCTCTCTTCCACACACCCCCTTCATCTGCAAACAGCGCTCGACCTATATCTGGTGGGATATCTGAAACACATCATTTATGCTTATTGTGAACAGTAACGGACTTATAACACTCCCCTGTGGCGTACCATTCCCAACCTCATATTGCTTTGAAACCTCATTCCCTACTCTTACTTCAATTTTCCTGCAGAAAAGAAAGTCTTTAATCCAGTTAAACATTTTCCCAGAGATACCCATTCTTGACAGTTTGATCAGTAACCCCTCTTTCCACATCATGTCATAGGCCTTTTCTATGTCAAAGAATACTGCCATCACTGACTCCTTATTTGTTTGGGCTTTTCTTATTTCAGTTTCAAGCTGTATTACTGCATCCATTGTGTTTCTTCCCTTTCTAAAACCACTCTGACAACTTGCTATTTTGCCTGATTTCTCAAGCTGAAAAGACAGCCTATCAGTAACCATTCTTTCCATTATCTTACAAAGGTTAGATGTCAAAGCTATAGGTCTATAACTTGCTGGTTTGGCAGGATCCTTTCCAGGTTTTCTTATTGGTATTACCACTGCTTCTTTCCATGCCCATGGCAGCTTGCCTTCCTCCCACACTTTGTTGTACAAACCTAATAGTTTAGTTAAAGCTTTTTCCCCTAAATGCTTCAGCATAATATAACAAACTTGATCCTCAGCACTCTCTGTGCGGCCACCTTCCGCTATACTTCCACATTCAAAAGGCCAAACATTGCAAGCTGCGCATGTGTGCCTGCCTGTGAGGGACCGCTGCTGCTCAGCTGTGGAGCAGACACGTAGTTCCGGCTTTTTCAGGCAATGAGAAGCGTCACCGTGAGTTATTGACAAAGTGAGGTCATCAAACACGGTTTACTGGTAATTAAAAAAGGAAACACCAATACTTACTGTTGGGAATTTTACCACGGTTAATCACTTTACCAGTAACCATTACATCCCTAATTGACACCACAGAAGAAGAAAGAGTCACATGTTGATGTTCAGCAGCCTGAAAAGTGAGATTAATGAGAGTCAGAGACGTCAGGGCTGCAGAGAGAGACTGGAGACTCGTTTGAGTTTGGACAGGAAGTCAGACTGTCACTGCAAACACTGATTTTTTCATTATTTTATTTTTTATTGATGTTAAAGTTTAACAAAGACACATTAATGATTCAGAATGGGGGGGGGTTCTTAAACTGGAGCAGATCTGAAAAGTAATCTGATTACAGACTGAAACAACAGACTGCAGTGATTCAACAGTTCAGTGATAAACTGAGTTACACCCCCGCACATCAATTATTAAAGTTTTTAACCCCTTCATCTCCGAGGGTAACCTCTCCCTCACCCTCGCTCGCCCCCCTCTCCTCAGGCTGCAGCTCTCTCTCTCTCTTTGTCACCATCATGTATTTAAAGACCACGTGGTCTAAAGTCTCACAGATGAACCGTCTCACAGCAGCTTCATTAAAAAGACTTCCTGTTCATGGATGATTTGGTCCACAGAGTGTCCCTGACTAATGTAATGTCCTCTGTCAGTTTCCTGTCAGACTTCATCAGTTTGTAGTTTCTCTGCTCAGATCTCCACAGTCCTGCACAGATTGAAGTGTTTTATAAAGTTGATGATGACTGAAAGAAGCCTCTCTGCTCTTTAAATAAAGTGATGAAGAAAACACTCCTTTATTAAATATGAATGAACAGATCAGCTGACAGCTCTTCAGCGTTATTTAAGAAGTTCATTAGTCCACAGGGAGGTCAGAGGTGATTATTAATGACATTTAGACATCATATTAAATCAGAGTCTTCAGCTGTGAAGTCTATAGAGACACAATCAGGATGGTCTGATGGTCCTCCTTCACAGTCAGAGTCCACACTGACTGAGTCTAACCAGCTCAGACCCTGACGTGGGACACCAGCGTCTCCCCTCGTACACTCATGTAATAACAGAAGTAAACACATAGATCCTGTTTATGTGGCAGAAGTCTGCAGAATAAAGACCCATCCACGGGCCTGTCTCACTGAAACCACAGTTTGACCTCGTTAAGAGGATCCACTCAGAGCTCTGAGCCCAGACAGACCCTGGATGTGTCATGAGACAAAGCTCAGAATGCAGAACACAAATGCACAACACACACCGGAGGTAAAACCAGGCAAAAGGGTTTACTGAAGTCCAGGCAGAGTTCTGTACACAGGAAATCAATCAGCACAAGCAAAGGCACTTAGAATGTGAGGCAAGGTTGAGAAACTATTAAAAGTAATACACGGCTAGACAAGACAATGATGAGTGCTGGTATGAGGACTGTGAGTACAACGAACTGGCACAAGACAAGAGGAGACATGAGGTTAAATACACAAGGTAATGAGCAGCGATGAGAAACACTCAGCATGCAGGTGGGATGAGACAAGGCAGGGCAGACAGGAGACACCTACAACAGAGACAAGGGTCAGAGATTTCAAAATAAAACAGGAAACACAAGACAAGAGACAAGAATGTACAAAAATAAAAGGAAAACTTGACTGACATGACAGGATGGAGACAGAGGGGAAGGTTTTCTGTAGAAACCTCCTGATTGGTGTGGGCTGGAGAGGGAGACTATCTCAGGACCCTCATGAATGAAGAACTGATCACAGCTTTGGTTTCTGTCTCCAGGTTGGACCGTGGTGGACCACACAGACTGAGACCTGGTCTGAGGAAGTGTGAGTGTTTTTACTCTTTGATTTAATGATGATTATTCAACTTTTTACTCCTCATGAACTTTTCATTTGAAGGATTCTCTCAGAGCTCCAGAGATAAAACACCATCAGGAGGATAAACCATGGAGACATGAAGGTCAGAGGTCATTAGTCTGAGGAACAGTTCACATGATCAAAGTGAAGATGAGGAACAAAAATCAGCAGAGATGGTGTGTTGGTGTGATCAGAGAAATGTCCTCCTAAAAACAAAGCTCTGTGGTCCTTCTTCAGATGTCTCAGCAGGCTGTGGGGGCCTCAGGTGGTCTGGGGGGTGTCCCTCAGCTTTGGAGCAGCAGACTGGAGGGCCTGATCTCCAGAGTGTGGAGTTTGGAGATGTTTGGTGTTTATGGAGCAGAGGTTTCTGGTGGTGGTCTCTGGGGTGTGTAGGTCCTTCAGGTATGAGGGAGCGTGTCCATGGATGCACTGAGGGGTGAGCAGAGGGGTTTTAGGTTCAGTCTGGAGATGTTCAGGGGGCCAGAGAAGAGTCTGAAGGATGGCTGTGTTGTCCTACATGGTTCCTCTCATCAGGATCCTCTCACTGCTGGTCTGAGCTCTCTGGAGCTCGTGGAGGTCCTTGCTGGAGATCCTGATGAGAGGTGCACTGCAGTAGTCCAGCCTGGAGGAGATAAAGGTGTGAACAAGTTCTTCTGGCCCTGAGAGAGAGAGGGGAGTGAGTGAGGTTTAGCTCTGCTCCTGAGATGGAGGACAGAGATCCTGCTCAGGTGTTTGATGAAGGTTTCTAAGGAGGAGCAGGGTCCAGTCTGAGCTACCAGGTTGGAGACTGGGGGGAAGAATGAAGTTCTATTTCAGGAGCTTTAATAGACCACATGTTTGACCACGGTGTTACATGTGTGCATCATTAGCTCAGGTCCTCTTCTCTGGTCCAGACTAAAGACCGTGGTGGTTCAGGTCTGGTTCGTGTCCACATTGGAGCTTTTACAAATGGACCAAACTGAGATGTGGAGGAGAAATGCTCCTCATTGGTCAAGATCTCTGGAGAGACTAATGACTCGTCTGCTGCAGCTGCTCCAACATGTTAGAAAACAGTCTGATTATTAAATCTATTGATTCTAGATCTATACTGACTATCAGTCATGAACACGTTTGAGTTTGTGAGCAGCCTGATTCAATAAAAAAACTTTATTCAAAGAATGATTTTGATTGTTTACTCAACTCTTGTTCAAATGATTTGATTCTTTATTGTAGTTTTTTTCTTCTCCAGTCAAAACCATCAATCTGTTCAGTTTTTCTACGTGTTGACCTGAGATCTGATTGGACAGCAGCTGAGTCATGTGAGGACGAAGCTTCATGTTTAATCTGTCAGATAGAGCAGGATTTAAAGCAGCACATATGAAAACTGAACGTGGATGATGGAGCCACAAACACAGAATTCAAACTTGTTCAGATAGAGAGATGGAGCAGAGTTTGGGGTCAGAGGTCAAACATGGCTGACTCAGCAGGAGACAAAAGCTAAAACCATCAGAGCTGACTCTGAACCCTCAGGCTGATGGAGCGTCAGCTCAGATGATTGTAGATGATCAGATGATGACCTGCTGCTGTGATGTTTCTCCTTCTCTCCATCAGACGCCTGTGAGCTGGAGGTGGACACAAACACAGTGGACAGAAGACTCAGACTGTCTGAAGACAACAGGACGGTGACACGTGTGAGAGAGCTTCAGTCATATCCTGATCATCCAGACAGATTTGATGATCTTCTTCATCCTCAGCTGCTGTGCAGGTCTGCTCTGAGCGGTCGCTGTTACTGGGAGGTCCAGTGGAGCGGACATGTTGATGTATCAGTGAGTTACAGAAGAATCAAGAGGACAGGAGACAGAGCTGCATGTTGGTTTGGATGTAATGATCAGTCCTGGAGTCTGCTCTGGTCTGATGATGGTTACTCTGTCTGGCACAATAACAGAGAAACATCCATCTCCTCCTCCTCCTCTTCATCCTCTGGTAGAGTAGGGGTGTATGTGGACTGTCCTGCTGGATCTCTGTCCTTCTATAAAGTCTCCTCTGATGGACTGATCCACCTCCACACCACAGAGACCACATTCACCGAGCCCCTCTATCCTGGGTTTGGGGTTGGGGTTTGGTCTTATGGTTCCTCAGTGTCTCTGTGTCCTCTGGAGTCCAAACCTGCAGATGATTCAAAGACCTGAGACGTCTTGTCCTCTGCAGCGTCCCCTGAAGAGACGTCTGTTTGTGCTGACAGGAAACAGCTGATCATCAGTCAGCTGATGTCACCTATGAACAGCTGATTGTTCTGAACAAAAACAGACTGAAATAATTCAAATAAAATAAAGAAAATAAATGTTTCATGTCTTTATTTACCTGATGAAGAAAATCTGAACACCAAGAACCAGCTGCAGACTGATCAATATATTTATTACACAGATCCATATATTAATTATTCTGATCAATATATTTATTAAACTGTAAAAAATCTGTTACATGGTAACATGATACATATATTTATTGTACTGATCAATATATTTATTACACAGGTCCATGTATTAATTATTCTGATCAATATATTTATTAAACTGTTAAATATGTTTATTACAGAAATCAATAAATTCATTATTTACACTTATACCAATTTTTATTACAATGATCAATAATTTATTAGATTGACCAATATACTTATTATACTCATTAATATATTTAATATACAAATAAATATATTTATGAAGCTATTAAACTTATTTATTAGACAGAATATTGTCTGTATTAAATTGACAAATATATTTATATACAGACATATACATATTTTTTTATTTTACATTTGAAATCAAAAAATAAAAAGACAGTTTTTATCAATAATAAGCTTCAAAATAATGTTTATTTTAAAAAATGTAAAATGTTAAAAATAGAATTCATTCATTTGAACCTGACAAAAGACAAAAAATGAAGATTGACCCAAGTTTGAAGGTAAAATAAAAACATTTGATTTTAAAATCCGATTAAATATTAAGCTCTGTTGAGGCTCTTAATATTCAATCATTGATCAATTATTGATAATTATTTAATTTATAATCATTATATTACACTGTTTTGTTAGTTTAAAGACAATTTTATTGGTGCTCTTTATATTAAACTGTTTTATTGATTTATTTGCATTATAATAATAATTAATAATATACAGGGAGTGTTGGAAAGAGCCATAGAATAAGTAGCCTAAACATTAGGTCGCTCATATGTTCAGCATCCAGACACCACTCCCAAAACAAGAAGAGCAGGGGACAAAAAAAGGGAAAAAACAAACAAAACAAACAAAACAAACAAACAATCAAAGAATCAGAGCAGATAGGGATGTATCATGCAGGACATCATTCTCCAACAAGAACCTCCTCAAGGACTCTTCACAGCCCGGACACACTCTGTCTGAGCTGCTGTCCTCAGGTAGATGGTACAGATCAATCCAAACAAGGAGCAACAGATTTAAGAAGAGTTTTTATCCCACAGCAGTCACCACAGTCAGTGCTGCTAAAATCATCATCCAGGTGAACACAGGCTTTAAGGATCAGAGCAGTATTGACAGAACGTGTGTTTGGTTGTGTGGGCATGGTTCCTGCTTCTTGGTGGGCGTGTCCTAGCTGCAGCTCGGTGCTTCAGGCATTACCGGGTAGGAGCTGCAGGGAGGAGCTGCTTTCTCAGGCTCGTCCAGTGAGAAGAGACTGAAAATACCTGACGTCAGGTTGTAGGAAATCTGGCAAAGATCTCGCTGTGAGACGTTTTCAGGATATGTCATGTTGAAGAAATGCTTCTTGTAATTTGTTTTGCCTATATTATCATTTAACTGTTTTATGATTTCTTTAAGCCATTTACTAATCTTTTTTAGACATTTTACAATTTCAATTTGATATTTAATAATTTTTTGGTCATTTTAAAATTTATCTTAGCTGTTTTAATTTTTTTCTGTCATTTTAAAATTTATTTTAGCCAATTTATAATTTCTTTGAGCTGTTTTATAATTAATTTTATTTTTGTCATTTTTTAAATTCATTTTGGCTGTTTTGTATTTATTTTCATCATTTCATAATTTATATTAGACATTTTATAATTTATCTCAGAATTATTAAATTATTTAGCTGTTTTATAATTTATTTTATTAATTTTAAAATTTATTTTAGTTTATTTTACATTATATCCATGTGAATGATGGGACGCCACTTTATCTCGTCGTTCTTGTTGTCATGACAATAAAGACGTCCTGATTCTGAAGCTGATATCTGCTCCCAGTGTGGTACGGTGGCTGGGAGGTGCAAAACATTTTTACAAAGTGTGAAACATTTTTACAAGTGACAAAACAAATTTACATTGAAAAACAAAATAACATTGACAAAACACTTTTACACTTTTCTGTCTAAATGTAAAAATGTTTTCTAAAATGTAAATTTGTTTTGTCCGTTGTAAAAGTCTTTTGTTACAGAACATGTTAGAGAACCAACGCTGAGCAAACAGGTGTGAGAATAATGACGGAGCAGCATCTGAACACAACCAGAACCAGGACCAGACATACTTTCACTCACCAGACATTTTATTAGGTACACTCCATTCAAAACTGTCTGTCAACTACAATCACCCAATCACATGGCAGCAACTCAGTGCATTTAGCCATTTAGACTCAGTCAAGACGATCTGCTGAAGGTCAAACTGAGCATCAAAATGGAGAAGAAAGGCGATTAAAGTGATTTGGATGGTTGCTGGTCTGTCAGAAACTGTTGATCTTCTGGGATTTTCATACACAACCATCTTAAATAACAGAGAGCGGTCTGAAAAAGATAAATATTCAGTGAGCAGCTGAAAATGTGTAGTTGATTCCAGAGGTCAGAGGAGAATGGTCAGAGTGGTTGGAGATGATAGAAAGGAAACAGGAACTCAAATCAGCACTTGTTAAAGCCAAGGTCTGCAGAAGAGCATTTCAAACAACAGGTCCAGTCTTGGAGCAGATGGACTACAGCAGCAGAAGACCACATCAGGGGACACTCCTGTACAGATACTGACACACAAACTCCCCCTCTGCCCCTGGTAGGGTCTTGGCTGGCCCCTGGCAGGTTGTGGTTTCAGGTTTGCTCTCTATTGATCCGACATCTACTCTGATATCCAAGGAGAAGGTTGAGGCTCTATCATCTTCTGAGGGAAGCATCATCTCTGAGCTGATCCATTCAGCCGCTCCCAGTGCAGCTCATTGAATTTTACTTTCAACTGTGCAGTACGTATGCTGGTATTGTACTGTAACGTCGGTCCAGAAGCCGTTATGATGACGAGTCTGTTCGTGAACATTAATGTCTTTTATGTGCCGGTTACTGCCGGCTGTGAACATGCCAACTTAAAAACAACAAACAAACAGAAGACATTGAATGAATCGATCAACTTTCCTTCGCTCTCTCCTGTGCTCTCTCCTCTCCCCTGCTCTCTCACTCTCTCACTCAAACACACACCTCGGCCCCTCCCACCTGCTGCACTTTCACCCATTCACACTAAAACATCACAGCTGTTACAGTCGCCTACTGCTGCTCAATAGGGCAGCCCCATCCCTACAGAGCAGTAGTACTATAACAGCTCTGCTGTTTGTTATACGTTTAGTGTAGATGTTAGCGGTTTCTACAGGGTTGATGGCTTGAGGGTCACTGTGAAGGCGTCAGGAAGCTGTGAATGGTTGAAAGTGCAGCAGGAGGGAGAGGTGGAGGTGTGTGTTTGAGTGAGAGAGTGAGGGAGCTGGGGAGAGCCGGACAGGAGAGAGCGAAGGAAAGTTGATCGATTCATTCAACGTCTTCTGTTTGTTCGTTGTTTTGGAGTTGGACCAGCGAATAAAAGACACATTGTCTGTGAACAGACTCGATCCTCATTATTACGGTGTCTGGACGGACGTTACAGTAGGTTACTTTATCAGCCTACATACAGCACAGTTCGCGAAACTGTTAAATTATCGTACATTTAGCCTTTTTTTGAATTATTGATCGTACATCGTACAGAGGGCCAAATTATCATACAAAAATGATAATTATCATACACCTGGCAACCCTGGGTGTGAACATCGTAAAGCATGGATCCATCCTGCCTCGTATCAACGGTTCGGGCTGCTGCTGGTGGTCTGGTGGTGTGGGGGAGATTTTCTTGGCACACTTTGGGCCCCTTAGTCCCACCTGAGTGCGGTTTAGACCCCACAGCCTACCTGAGTACTGCTGCTGACCATGTCCATCCCTTCATGACCACAGTGGACCATCTTCTGATGGAGACTTCCACAAAGCTCAGATCATCTCAAACTGATTTCTTCAACATGACATATCCTGAAAACGTCTCACAGCGAGATCTTCGCCAGATTTCCTGCAACCTGACGTCAGGTATTTTCAGTCTCTTCTCACTGGACGAGCCTGAGAAAGCAGCTCCTCCCTGCAGCTCCTCCCCGGTAATGCCTGAAGCACCGAGCTGCAGCTAGGACACGCCCACCAAGCTCAGCCGTTTATATTCTCTCCAGGACCAGCAATGTCAGGAGCAGTTTCAGTGTTTGTTTTCTGTTGTTTCCCTGAGCTATATACTTGAGAGAAGACATGTCTGGGAAGGGTCTTCATCTGTGTTTTTTTGGTTGTGGAGCAAAATCACAACTATCTTCACTTCAAAAGAATGAAGACACCAGAAAGCAGTGGACAGCCTTTGTTTCCTCCGGTCAGCCGCTGTCTCAGCTGTTTCTGTGTGCTCATCATTTGACCCCAGAGGGCAGTTTGATGCAGGATTTGCATCTCAACTGCTGCTCAAACAAGGAGCAGTTCCCTCCATAAAGACTGTCCACAGAGACCCGGAACCACAAGTGGTAAGTAATGTAATCAGAGGAAGTACTGTAAATAAGGCCATGATGTAATGTCGAGCTAATGCTAAGCTAGTTAGCGTTAGCGTCAGCTGTGTTGTGTAAATTCAGACCTGTGGGGCTCTCTTACGACCACACAGTTGCTCGAAAAGCAAAACTCACAAACGGCGCTTCATCCTTTGTTACTTAAGTATCTATCTTTTAATTATTATGATGAACATGTCTTTGAAAAGGTCTGCACATCCCCCTCAGCTGCTGAAAGTAATGGGAAGCTATTGTTAGCGGTTTGACTCGCTGTTGTGTGTAATCACATAACTAATGTGGGCTTTTTTCTTTTTCTCCTCTGTATTCATGGAGATGTGCATGATTGATCGGCGAATCTCATAAGTAGCCATTTTAATCATGTTATAAAGGCCAAACAAAAGTTTAATGTTAACTTCAAAGTCTATACAACGATCCGCGGACAGCCGGGGCTAGTAAACAATGCACTTCCATATGTCACGCCTCCGCCCGGCCTCGGCACCCCCTCCGCTCCGCCTCCGGCTCAGCCTTCACAGAACTGGCCAATCAGAGGACGGAGCACACGTGGTCTCGGTTCTCACGTGTACTCTGTCTGAATCAGAGCGTTTTGAGGGAGAGCCTGGAAAGCGGCTAGAGAGAGGCTTTTGTAAACGTGATTGTGAGGCGAAGAAGGAGCTTTATGACCTGCAAATCATACAGACGTACCCCAAATGCATCCCAGATTGGCATAATGACAAGGAAAACAGCATGATATGTCCTCTTTAAATAAATGGTCTCGGCTCGAGTCCAACACTTGCTTGGGATGGCCAGAATATGTGCGTCATCGCGACAGGACAAGGGAACCAGAGCGAACGACTGGATTTAATTAAAAGTGGAATGAACGTATACATGATTGAGGAATTATTCAATTCAGATTTAAAATCAGAATAAACCAGACACCTACGTCAGAATTAAGTTTAATTCAGAATGAGGTGTTACTTTATTTTGAAGTTTTTCACATTGAACAAAGAATTAAAAACATTTACAATGAAAGTATGAATAATGTCAATGCAATTTAAAAGGAAAAAAACAATTATAATCATGATAATGGCATAAATAAAATAGAAATACGAAATTAATAAATGAAAAAAAAAGATGTATTAGAGAGGCACCAGTTGTATAGAGAGCACAAGGGCATTATACAATGCATCAAATGTCATACAGGGCAAAGAAGGTTTACCAGGTAAACAAGTCATAGGCTTATGTCACTTTATGTCCTTCAGTCTCTTTAAGGCAGGCAAGAAATGGATCCCAAATAGCAGAGAATTTCTTGACCCAGTGGGTCCGCAAGAACCTGAGTCTTTCCATTTGTATAACAGAAATCATGTCATTCATCCATCTCTGAAATGGGGGGTGGGTGGATGATCTCCATTCCCTCAAAATTAGTTTGTTGGCAATAACCATCCCCAACATTAAGGATTGTTGTACAGCTTTGGGAAGACACAGAGTGAACCGAGAGCAACCATAGATGGCAAGAGAAGCTTCCAGTTTAATGGCTGTTCTGTAAGCCCTGGAGTACCAGTTAAATATCTCTGTCCAGAACCTAGTGAGTGAAGGGCAAAACCAAAAGGTGTGAGACAATGTGCCCTCGGCTACTTTGCATCTGTCACACAATGGTGAGACTGAGGGATAGATCTTATGCAAACGTGATTTGGAATAGTAAAGCCGGTGGACAACTTTGAACTGAATTAGTTGGTGTCTACTGTTGAGAGAACAGGATTGTATGATAGACAAACTCTTATCCCAGAGAACATCAGACAGTTCAATATCCAATTCCTCTCTCCAAGAATCCATAATTTTAATGGTAGACGCTATGGTACAGCAGTCAACCAGGCTTACGAACTCAGAAACAAGATGCCTGGAGTCAGGGGGGATCTTTAAGATAGCAAAGAAATTGGGCTTTCCTGGAAGGGTTTCAAAGTTGCCGATCTTGGACCGGACACAATGCCGAATTTGATCTGAGACAGATCAAATTTTTCTTTTAATGTTCCAAATGACGCAAACCTCCTACGTACATACAAGTCCTCAACAGAGATTAAACCCTTCTTCCTCCAGAGGAAGATCATTCTTAATCTTTTAAAAGAGGATTTAAATTTTAGTCTGAATTAAAGGGGAATTAAAGCTCCTTTGTGATGTGGTGGAGGAGGAGATTCTCATCATGGATGTGCAGCTGACTAATCTGCAGCAACTGTGTGATGCTGTCATGAAGATATGGACCAACATCTCTGAGGGATGTTCCAGCTCCTTGTTGAATCAATGACATGAAGACTGAAGGAGCTCTGAGGGTCAAGGGTCAAACCTGGTTCTGGCAAGGTTTTCCTAAATAATTCGGCATTAAAGTATTCTCCTTTTGTTTAACATGAAACAGTAATTCCAAATTGAGGTTTACATGGAAAACATGTTTATTCGCCTTTATTTAATTCCGCTTAAGGTCTGGGGTTTGGGAATGGTTCTGATTGGACAGGGGGCGGACGTGAAATACTTACGTCTACTGGAAGAAAACAAACTCCAGTTCAGCGTCTCTGTCAGGGAAAACTCATCCAGCGTGGACACTACAACTTTAAAAAGGTCAGCATTGTTATGCTTACGTCCATCCACCCTGTTTATTAAAATCTTCCAAGGCTCTAATTAAATAAATGGTCTCAGCTCGAGTCCAACGCTTGCTTTGGACGGCCAGAATATGTGCGTCGTCGTGACAGGACAAGAGAATGAGTACGAACGACCAGAATTAATTTAAAGCAGAATGAACGTATACATGATTGAGGAATTATTCAATTCGGATTTAAAATCAGAATAAACCAGACACCTACTTCAGAATTAAGTTTAATTCAGAATGGTCA
Source organism: Cetoscarus ocellatus (assembly GCA_037902135.1). NCBI lineage: Eukaryota > Metazoa > Chordata > Actinopteri > Labriformes > Labridae > Cetoscarus > Cetoscarus ocellatus. Next base: position 319,873 of record JBAMNC010001123.1, read on the forward strand.
TTTTCATTAGGAATGAGGTGTTTACAAGGTCATTTTTAATCTTTTTTTAAGAGGATTTAAGTTTTAATCTGAATTAAAGGGGAATTAAAGCTCTCATGTAAACGTAGCCAATGAGTTCAGTGAACTCCAGTGACCTCACAGTCACCACATCTCAGTCCAATAGAGCACCTTTGTGATGTGGTGGAGGACAAATCTGCAGAAACTGTGTGATGCTGTCATGAAGACATGGACCAACATCTCTGAGGGATGTTCCAGCTCCTTGTTGAATCAATGACATGAAGACTGAAGGAGCTCTGAGGGTCAAGGGTCAAGGGTCCAACCTGGTACTAGCAAGGTGTACCTAATAAAGTGGCCAGTTGTGGTATAATCAAAGTCACATCAACACTAAGCAAAAAGGTTTTATTATTACCATCATCATTATATTATTATAATTATTATTAGTAATAGTAGTGATCATAGTTCCATTAAAACAGTAGCGGCAGAGGGATTTTTGGCTTTAACTCCATCTGTTATAAATGATAATACAAAAAATGAAATATCGTCAGAAGCAGAAGATCAGTCCCTATGAAGGTGAGTTCACATGGACATGGCGCCCTCTAGTGGCAGGACACATACGCACCTACAGTTCAGTGTCAAAAACAGGAGGTCACAGTTTTGTTATGATCACTGATTATCTAAAATATAAAATGTAAAGGCCAAATGTAAAATATCAGTCCCTGTCTGAGTTTTGTTCTTTGTTAATATACCTCAGAATAAAGTCTTTGTCTGTTAAATCATATTTTTGATTCATTTCATTCATGAAGCAGTCAATAAAAACCTGAAGAGGTGTTTAATCAAGTTGAAGAATTTGAATGAATTATCTCTTCACTTCTGTCAAACTAAATCTATTTTTAAGTTTATTATCTGTGACATGGAGCTTGATTTGAACGCTGCTGGAGCTCACAGAGTTTTTGAAAATAAGTTTTCAAGAGGGATCATGGACCACAAACTTTAGGAGAAGTCAGATATTGAACATGTGAAACCAAAATGATTTGTTGCCTTCAGAGCTCCTTAATTCTTCATCTCTCTCCCTCAGAGATTTTGGTCCATATCTTCATGATGGCATCACATGGCTGCAGCAGATTTGTAACATGCACTTCATTTATTCTAATTATATGAATTCATAAGTTTTTATCTCAATTAAAATGTCTGCCTTCTACACTCATGGGAGCAAACTAATGTGTTTAAAAGATTACTGAGCCACATGACGATAGACTTTGTCTTTTCCATTATTATTATTATAATCATTTCAAGCTATGTATATCTTACACATATATGTCTATTTGTTGCTTGTCCTTTATTGTTCACAAAGATGGTGTCAGAATCATAAATGTTTAATAAAAGCATGTGGTGCATGTTGTAAAATCAGTGATTTGTTAAATAATCATGATCTGTTAAAATAATCATTGATTCAAATCAATCATATATTATAATTTTTGTCCTCAACAAGCAGCTATTGAAGACGATTAGGGCCACAGGTCTTTTTTTTTTTTTTAAGTCTGTGAAAATGTCAGGATTCTAAGATTAAACTCAGAATTCTGACTTTTTGCAGACTTAATGTGATACCTGTTTTTAAATCATGCTCATGGTTTTGGCCTGCAGGACCTTTGGGGACCACAAGAGGTCTGTGACCCACAGTTTGGGAAGCACTGTGCTGATGATACCTCAGGCTGAAGACCAATTTGTCTCACTCTGATACTCCTTTATTAAAAAGGCCATTCTTGGTAAACACTGCCACCTGCTGTCAGACACTGGAAATGCACCCAGAGCACAAACAGGGAGGATGAAACCTGTACCTAATAAAGTGGCCTGTCAGTGTACTCGATATATTTCATGTTTATATAAAAATGCTGTTTTTATTATAATGGTGCTGTTCTTGCCTCCTCTCTCACGCCTCTCTTCCTGACATCAAGGAGCTAAGATGCAAGGAAAGGACACAAGTGAAGGTGGTAGGATGGACAGAGTGATGCTGTGAGAAGCCCCTCTTCCTTTATTTCTGTCCATTAGGGGGCGCTGTGACCTCATGTCTTTGACAGGTCAGAGCAGTTGGTAATATTGTCGTCAAACTGGAGTCAAACTGGTCATTCACTGACATGGGCGTTTACACATGTCCTCTCAGCAGGGACTATGTCCTGCTGGATGGGGGACAAGTGGGGGAGGGGGACAGGGGGGTCAAACATATGCGTGAGGTCAGAGTTCATAAAATGAGAGCAGAACAACAGTCCATGTCCTGACTTCAGTGATACATGTTAAAAAGTGTCTGAACACTCTGAAGAGAGAGCTGAGAGGAGCTGTGGAGCTCACAGAAGTGAATCTGAAGCAGCGTCACTACGTCCACCATGATGACTCCAGAGAAAGAAAGCTGCAGAGTTTTAGCTCTGTGTCCAACAGCAGCACAGACGCTCTGTGGATGCCTGAGAGAGCCCATGGTGATGGTTTTGGAGCAGATGTTCTTCACAGCTCTGATGATGTGCAGTGGAAACAACTCTTTCAAATCTACAGACGCACATTTGAGTTTCTCTCCTCACAATCAGAGACAACACGTGGATAAAATGCAAGGGGGGCAAGGAAATGACCCGGGTGAAGTCTGAGTGAAAAACTCAGATCACCAGAGTAAAATCTAGATAATTTCAGGGTTTTTTCAGGTGTGAGTGAGCTTTAAAGCTCAGAGGCTCTGCTCCTGCCTGTGTGGACTGTATTTGAGGATTTGTGCAGACGTGAGTCCAGAGGATTTATTCCTGTTTCAGCGTTTTCTTGGCAGTGTGGTTTGTATTAAGCTCTATATGTGTGCAGTGTGCTTCGCTACTGTCTGACACCTTCACAGGCGCTCAGAGAGCACCATACATCTAACAGCTTCTCCTCCTGCTCTCTCGGTCATAATGCGTCTACATTTGACTATTATTTGGTCCGTGTGTCAGTTTGTTGTTTCATTCAGTCTGAGCTCTTTTCTTCCTGCAGTTTTTAGTCTGCTGTGACTTCACTGATGCCTGTTGAAGCCCCTCTGATGTGTGGCTCATGCTGGACTGGTGGGCTCTGCTGCAGGTTAAATCCTGTCCACTAGAGGGTGCTCTCTACCACAGGACAGGGCTGAGGACAGGAGGAGTTCATTGTCCTTGTGTTTAGTGAGGTCTTCTTCTGGATGTAGACTGCCTTTATGCTCTTCCTGGTGCCTTTGTATTCTGTAGAGCAAACTTTGTGACAGTCTGAGTGTGAATGTTTGATTTGATGATGAGGGATGAGGCTGATTTCTACAGTTACTAGGGATGTGAATTTCAGGATGTTTGTGTTGTTGCCTGCTGCACATTAATGCTGCAGAGACTTTAGCTCATATTTCTGTTTTTATGCACAGAACCACACCGGCTAACAGGTACAGTCTTATCTGGGGATAAGTGATTATGTTGTTGCTGCAGCTTCATTGTTTTCTTCTTCTTCTTCTTCTTCTTCTTCTTCTTTTTTTCCTAAAAAACATAGATACATCAAGTAAACAACAATTGTTACACACATACTGTCAATGAGTCAATAAGACAAGCAAAAAAATAAATAAAAGAAAGAAAGAAAATTGGAAAAAATAAATAAACCTCGAAATACATTGAAATAAAATAAACAAATGAAATGAACTGAAATAAAAATAATCATCAAAATAAAATAAATAAACCGGAATAAAATGAATAAAAAAAAAAATCAATAATAAATGAAATAAAAAATAACCTGTGTGGTAAAAAGTAAATAAAACAAAACATTAAACAAAATAAGAAAATGAAATAAAATAAAAAGCTGAAATAAACAAAATAAACAAAATAAATGAATATATATGTAATAATATATATATTTATATATGTAGCGTACGCCCATCCTAAGAATCAGCCATCATGACAGAGGGAACATTTTTGGGGGTGGGGTATTTCAGGGTATCCACTTTGACCATGCAACAGGTCAGCTGCAACTGAGCACAGTGCATCAGTATCAAGGTTGGCGCTTTAACCCCATCTGACCTGTTGTCCTGGCTCCACATAGCATCTTTCAAACTAACAACCAAAAACAAACTAAAAAGCACTTAAAAAGTACGAACATCCACCAAGTAGCTCACATATTGCTGCTACATCTATAAGCATGAAAAGGTTACCCACACCTAGCACTCAGAATAATGTTCATATCATTATTAGTTAGACAGTTATTAAGCAAAAATGATCGTACGCTCATGGCGGTTATCTGGATCACCACCAAAATAAAACAATTTTGCGTTGGACCATTACCAACATCTCCTGAAAATTTCAGCAAAATCCGTGCAGTAGTTTTTGCATAGTCTTGCTGACAAACAAAGAAATATACTCCAGCAAAAACATAACCTATTTCGTGGCGGTAACAATGTTGTTATCATTCAGTAACATGTCAACAACTGTAACCCCCACAACCTCTAGACTTTGCATTCAAGACATTGAACATACAGGCTGCTAAAATGTTAAAATTGACACTTAAATTGTTCAAATTGGCATCTAAATGATAAAGTTGAGAAAACAATTAAAATCTTGATAGTTTTGAGGTGGATTAAAAGATATTTGAAGAAGTAAATGGAAAAAAATATTAGTATATGATAATTTTAGAAGGTTTGAGAAGGGGACAAAATGTCCCTTTCTCAGAAATTAGTTTTTCTCTTGTAAATGCTGCCCCAGGAGAAGATCTACAAATCCATTAAAAACAATCTTGTCACTTATCATTGACCGGTTCGAGACTGTAACCCCCCACCCCCATACCCCAAAAATTCCACTTTGCGTTTATTATAATGGAAATATTTCAATTTTATTTATTTATTTGTTTTACAGAAATTGGACATGTCATCTCATAGTCTAGAATTTAAAGGGTTACAGTTGTGAAAATCATTAACATCTTGGTAATTTTGATCAGGGCTTAAATAGATAGAAACATTAATGAAAAAAAAGAGGGAAAAAAAGAACATTAACACTTAATGAAAGGAGTTAACAAGGGGACAAAAAAGCCCCCTTTTCAGAAATTCAGGAGGTTTTTTTCAGTTTGCATCTAAAGGGTTAAAAATTTGTATCTAAAGGGTTAAAATCACTGAGATCTTGATCAGGACTGAAGTGGCTTAAAAGGTTTATGAGAAAAAAAGTTGAAAAAATATTAACATATATTTTCAAGGCATTTTAGAGGGGGACAAAAATGTCCCATTTATGTCTCTGTGTAACAATTGTTTGCTACACAGTGAAGAAAGCTGTGAGACAGGATTTGTGTTTGAAATTTGAAAATGACGGAAAAAAATGCACACCTGTGCCAAATACGTTGAGGAAAAGCATATCCACTGCAAATTTAAGAAAAAGTACACCCTCAAGAGAACAAAATAGTTGTACATACAGACAAAGAGGATCATGGTATATGTGCTGACAACAAACGATGAAGAATGAAGTGAGGGGTTAAAATTTAGTGATGAACCTCAGAGCTTCATTATGAACAGTATCCAGAGCATGCCAGCTCTGAGACGAGGCGTGCATGTACAAAACATCACCATAATCCATCACAGGCATAAACGTGGCAGCAACAAGTCTGTCTCTGGATTAAAAAGAAAAAGATTTACTCCTGAAATAAAGATGGAAGCAGTTTAAGCTTTAACCTTTTTACCGGGTGTAAAGACCAGATCTGTAACAGTTAATTTCTGTGGGACATGTGCGAATGCTGCTACATCACACTCTGTACAGTTTCCACTGATGGAGAAAGACAGTCGGACACGACCTGGGACAGTTATCAACGAGTGTCCTCCACTGACTTCCTCACATGGAGCCTTTATCTGACTTTGACAGACAGCCCCCTCCACCAACAGCCCCCGCATGCTGTCACTCAGTTTGACTTTTCGTTTTAACAGAAATGACATTTACACAAAAAGAATAAATGAGATCATGACATGTACTGTTGACTGTTACTGTGAGTCATCTGAGGGACGTTACTGTAACATGTAAGACAACAAAACTATGAAAACAGTCATTATCATTTAATAGTAAATATTTTAGGTTTGACTGTTTAAAGGTTGATTTTTTTTGTAATATTTGGGATTCTTATCTTAGTTCAACATTTTTTTAAAATTTGAAATGTTTCTTTAACATGTATTTCAGCTTTTTATTAATTCCTATCTGTTGCTTTTGTCGCTTTGATTTTTCTTTTCTTTATTCATGTTTTTACTAGTCATCTTATTTTATTGTTTCTTTTACTTTGGACTGCATTTGTCTCCAAATCCATCTTGACATCCTACCTTTTATTATTATTGTTATTATTGTTATTATTATTATTATTATTATTATTATTGTTGTTGTTGTTATTATTATTATTACATCATATATATATATATTATTGTAGTATTTTATATTATCAGCTATGTTGGTTTCCTTTGTCTCCAAATCCATCTTGACATCATATCTTTCATTGTTTTATAATTCCTATTACTATAACTATTACTACCAGGGGCGTAGCCTTCATTTCAGAAGTGAGGAGGACAGATTGTTCAGGAGCAGGATGATTTTTATTAAATTATTTATTGAAAGAGCCTCTTCCATTCAATGCACCAAACAACTGAAAACACCTGACTAGGGAATGTAAATTAATGTCGCCCCCAGACTAGATCCTCATTTGAGGAAGAAGTTGATATTGCTTTGCTGCTCTCACTCTCAGACTCGCTCTTGTTATGTATGCAGAAGGGATGTCATACCTCAATAGGTCCCTAAAGTGTAAATATTGCAATATAACAAATTTTAATCATCAAAAAAATGTATACTGGTATTATTCTAGAAGTATGATATGGCACACCATAACCATTCATAATCTCTCGCTTGGCCCTGTTCTGATCCCTCACAACTGCCTTCTGTTTGATCTGTCTATAGCAATATAGACAAAAATTCAAGCAAAGAAAATCTAAATTTAGAGTAGAAATTACGAGGAGTAGTTATTAAATAGCTGTGGAAATTAATTTAACATTTACTCTCATCCAAAAGATATTTCCTCAACCAGTTATAATCTCTCCTGACCTGTGGAGCCTCTGCATGACAGTTTTTGCTGCCCCCTGAACAGCCATCTTTCTTCTCTTTATGTTGCAATAATACAGATTAAAATTAATACATAAATAAACAAACAAAAAAAATTAAATAAGCTATGTGCAAAGCAACAGTGAAATTCAGAGCACAGCTTGGGGAGAGTGTTTCAATTCCCATCATAAAGCTAGCTAGCAAGCCAGCTATCTTAAGTAACGGTTATTATGCTTGTTAACTGGCCAAAATTAGCTGAAATTGCTAAATTGTCATCATTTAGCTAATGTTGTCAAAAACAGAATCACTCAACTTACATGGTTTATTATGAAAAATGAATGCAAGGTTTTTTGCCTCTTGCTAGCTGGTTTGTTGGACATTTCGGCGATTTGAACAACCTGTGCTAGGCTACTTGATCTCACATTATTCACATTTTTATATCATACAGTCTGTTAGGGAATTCCTGATTCTGCTCTGATTGGTCAGTTTCTCCCAAACAGGCACCGCCCCTACTCCGGTGCAGAGCTGTTTGTGATTGTGAGAACCATGGAAGCCACAGCCACAACGAGTCAGCTGTCGCTTGTGGATGAACACGACAGAAAACCGCACAGCCTTCGACGACGACAGTTAATTTGACGACAAGGGAATACGGTGCCGAGGTGGATTTCTAGCCAGTGTTGGCTCAGAACAACTCAGAGCCGAGTCAGGGAAGAAGAGTGCTCACAGTGCTAACTGACGTTAGCTGCCGTTGCTCACTAATGTCAGCGACGGCAGCTACAGTTAGCCAAAGTTAGCTGTCACTTTAGCAACAAAGCTGTCAAAGTCAATCCACCAGAAATGGCATCAGTACTGTAAATTGTCCCCGTCATTGTTATTGAAGGCTGTGTGCTGCTCTGTCAGGAGTTGCCAAAAGCTGTCATTTGTTAGCCTGTCTATCTGCTGTTTGGCAACGCATTGGGCTTTCTGATTAGTACAGCTAAAGCTGAGGCTGCAGTGAACCAGCCAGACCAAACAGATCCTATGTTCTCCACAAAACACCAAATAAAATCACAGTTATGGTATATTTAACAAGTTTAAAGCCGTGTATGCACAACAGTAATCTGTGAGGTCCAGTAAGGTGCAACCCTTGCTCTGATTGAGATGCTTTTATACATTGATGGTAGCGTCAGGAAATAAAGAAAGCCTTCAATGGACAAATATTTAATAATGCCCCAGAGTGTAGGATAAGTCATTGAAATTTTTAATTTGTTTCCAGAAAGTGAACAAACTCCAAAATACTATTAAAGTCATTGAAAAAAAAACAGCTTTTGTGCTGTTTTGGGGCTTGATATTTTTATGCAGGTAAAGGTACACTGCCTGGCCAAAAAAAAAGTCGCCACCTGGATTTAACTAAGCAAAAAGGTACGAGCCTCCTATTGGATAATTACCGCATGGACGATTATCTTTCAGCTGGCAACAAGTTATTAAACCCCAGCTGATGCAATGAGTAGCTTCTCATTTCTTAAACAACCATGTCCAAAGACATATCTTGTGTTCATGGAAAAGATGTTAGTCTATTTAAGAAGGGTCAAATCACTGGCATGCATCAAGAAGAGAAAACATCTACGGAGATTGCAGAAACTACTAAAATTGGATTAAGAACTGTCCTGGAAGAAGGTCATGTGGTCTGATGAGTCCAGGTTTACCCTGTTCCAGAGTGATGGGCACATCAGGGTAAGAAGAGAGTCAGGTGAAGTGATGCACCCATCATGCCTTGTGCCTACTGTCCAAGCCTGTGGGGGCAGTGCTATGATCTGGGGCTGCTGCAGTTGGTCAGGTCAAGGTTCAGCAACATTATGTGCCCAAAGAATGAGGTCAGCTGACTACCTGAATATACTGAATGACCAGGTTATTCCATCAATGGATTTTTTCTGGCATATTCCAAGATGACAATGCCTGGATTCATGGGGCTAAAATTGTGAAAGTGTGGTTCAGGGAGCATGAGACATTTTCACACATGGATTGGCCACCACAGAGTCCAGACCTTAACCTCATAGAGAATCTTTGGGATGTGCAGGAGAAGGCTTTGCATAGTGGTCAGACTCTCCCATCATCGATACAAGCTCTTGATGAAAAAATTAATGCAACACTGGATGGAAATAAATCTTGTGACATTGCAGAAGCTTATCGAAACAATGCCACAACGAATGTGTGCTGTAATCAAAGCTAAAGGCGGTCCAACAAAATATTAGTGTGTGATCATTTTTTGTGGTGGCAACTTTTTTTTGGCCAGGCAGTGTATGAAGCAAGAAATCTGGGAAGAAAGCCCCATAACAGCTAATTGGACTTCAGTGGGCCTATAACATTGCTTTTGTTTATCTAGCTCGAATCCTCCCCGTGTCATCTAGTCAGACTAGCTGTCTCACTGTCTGTGCTCGCTTCTCCTTGAAAGACATGCAGAGCTGTAGTGTACACTCCATGGTGCGTTCGTGGCAACTCGGAAATACCAGTACCAACTTGTTAAAATGAATTTAACGTTATCCAACTTGGAATTACAGGTGAAAAAAATGCGGGGGACAGAAGGGGTAGGGACAGGAAGTGTGGGGGACATGACCCCCGTGTACCCTGTGTCCACTACGCCCATGATTACTACTATTAATATTATTTTTTGTATTATTATATATTATAATTGTTATTACTATTAGCTATTATGCTTTCCTTCGTCTCCAAATCCACCTTGACATCCTACCTATCATTTTAACCTTTCATTTATATTATTATTGCCACTATTATTATTATCATCATCATTATCATTATTGAAATTGTTATTATTATATTTACTGCTATAATTAGCTACTATGGTTTGCATTAGTTTCCAATTACATGTTTGCACTCTACCTATCATTATTTTTTTGTTATTACTATTATTATTTATTTATTTTATTTTACTTATAATTATTATTAAAATGGTTATTATTATAATTGTTATCATTATTAGCTATTTTGGTGTGCATTTGTCCCCAAATCCATCTTGGCATCATACCTATCTTTGTTATTTTTATTATTGTTTTTACAATTACTACTACTATTTTTTTTTGTTTGCATTATCATATTCTATATTATTATTATTAGCTTGTTTGCTATTATGCTTCCCTTTGTCTCCATAGCCACCATGACATCCTACTTATCATTTTTAATATTCACTCTTTTTATTATTATTAGTATTATTATTGTTATTATTATTATTAAAATTGTTATTATATTTGCTATTATTATTACCTTTGGTGTGCATTTGTCTCCAAATCCATTTTGACATCATACCTATCTTTATTATTATTATTTAACTGTTATTGCTGTTATTATTATTGTTGTTCTTCTTATTATTATTATTATCATTACTGTCGTTGTTATTATAAGGGGCAGCTTTGCATCAGGTTAGGCAAGGTTGCACAGCAGGTAGTGCAGGTGCCTCACAGCAAAAGGTTGTTGGTTCGATCTCCGTGTTGATCAGGGCCTTTCCGTGTGGACTTTGCATGTTCTTTCCGTGCATGCCTGGGTTCTCTCAGGGCACGCCAGCTTCCTCTCTAAAACATACTCATCAGGTTAACTGGTGACTCCGAATTGCCCTTAGGTGCGAGTGTGAGAGTGAATGGCTGCCTGTCTCTCTATGTGGCCCTGTGATTGATTGTCTCAGGGTGTACCCTTGCCCAGTGACAGCTGGGGTAGGCTCCAGCCCCCCACAACTCCGAAAGGCATAAGTGGTATAGATAAAAGATGGATGATTGATCTGTTCTCACATTTACTGTGATGATGAGTTGGACCGGATTCTTAAAATAACTAACCTCTTAGTTGAGGGACAGGATCTCATGGAAAGACTTAAAATAACTCACAGAATTTACGAGCTCTACACACAGAAATGGATATTATAGGAGCAAAAGAACAGCCACCCCGCTGTGTCTACAATACTTTTCTTATCTTGGAAAACCGTCTTGAAGGTTTCAGCCTCCTCCTCTGCCTTATCACCAAAAACACAAGTTCCTTCAGTGTGTGGCCCAAACGGTGCAGTAGCTCCTGCAGATACAGAAATATAGATCCACTCTCAGAACGGGTGAAGTGGATCATACAGACATAGTCAGGGCTGCAGGTAGGACTGAAGCCCCCATCACAATGCATCATAAACACACTATAACACTGTGGTTATAATGCTGTGTGATCATTTTTATAAGCACTCAGGATCATTTAGATGCTTTATAAAGACAATCATAATTCATAATAATGACAATGTTTGTAATGTGTTTAAAACAAAATTATATTGTGTTAAATTGTGTTTATAGCTGCAAGAATTATAGATATTTATACCACTTAATCCAACATACATGTGGATCACTGTTTTTAAAAAGACTGAAGTTATTGAGAGTGTTATTCTTCAGAATATACTGTAATCAATGTAAAACACATTATGAACATTATAATAATCTTGCACAATCTGATTTTAAGTCCATATTAGTTGTCATTTGATGCTCTAAGTAAAGTTGAAAAAACTGTTTTATAAGCAGATGTATTTTCTTTTACAAACTGCTTATGCCATTGTCTGCTTTAAATGAAGTAAAAATAAAATCAGTTTAACTGAATGAAAGGAAAGCAAACAAAATACTATGACTTTCTTTTTAAGTGTAATTCAAGCTGTTTTATGATCAGCAGCTCAATTCTCTAGTGGCTCAGATTTATTCCTAAGGCCCTCCTTTAAAATCATCTTTCTTTCTCTCTCAAAGACCTTTTAAGATTTTGGATATATTAAGAAATATTAAACAAAGGAAAACAATAATAATAGTAATAATAATAATGTTATGATATGGTATGATATGAAGTGCATGTTAAACTCTTTTAAACATTGTAAAATGTGTATATTTTGTTTCATATGCCCTTGTTAACCTATGAAAGCATTTTGTATAATTAAATTGTGATACACACAAAAAAGGGACAGCTGCTGTGCTGAGGGGAGAGACCTCTGCCACTCTAAAGTACCCAAGAAGCTGCACTGGCTCAACAACACACTACAGTAAGAATCTTTATAGTGTTTAACTTTCCTCGACAAAGCCCCTGTGTTCAGAACTGTTGTGTGTTGGGACGTAGGGGTCAGCTGATGAGGACTTCAGAGGAAACAACAAACACTAACTCCACTAAAACTGAACTAGAGAGATTTTGACTCGAGTGACGATGACGTGCTGTGAGTGGTTAGTACCAGAGGAGATCTCTGAACCAGAGTACACAGAGGAAGAACTTTAGCAGATGGAGTCACAGGTAGAAAGATGGATGGAGAACGGAGGAGCAGGACAGATCACAGGTTACCTGGTGGTGCTCTTCATCAGAGCTCTTTTGTTTGGGTAAGCCTTCAAACTTCAAAACAACCAGCCAGATTTAGCTTATTATATCTGTTTGTGCTCCAGAGAGCTCAAACTGACCCCGCTGCAGCACTCTGGCCTGATCTAATGAGGGGAGCTGCTGGCGGAAGGATACGTGGCTTTGTGGAGGAAAAGTTCAACACTGTAAATAATCCTAGTATCATATTGTTGAGCTAACACAGTTTTTTGAGTAGTTTTAACCTGTTCATTCCGAGGATTTCAGTGGTGGCTTTCGTTGCAGGCAGCTCCAGGTCATCTCATTTTCACAAGAGAGTAAAACTGAGTGGCAGATCAGTTTTTATCCATTTTTTTGACATCATAAATAACGTCAACCAAACACAGTTCAGGATGTTCCGCTGCAGTCATCTTTTCCTGCAGAGCTTCATATCTACATGCTGCAGACAACAGATCATTTTAACACTGCATCAAACAGGAGACTGATCTTAACCAGAGCCTGTGACTTACTCCAAATGTTTTGATGAAGGATTTAGTGAAGCGATCCCTTGGCTTTATTTATCCTGCCATGCCAAGGGTTTGAGCAGGCCATGTTAAACACTTAATTTTGTTGTACTGAAGCGTTTTTTCTGTAATTCCATTCAACTCATTCCTATAATTTACTAAACTAAGAGATATGTGTGCTTTAACTGAGCATTGCTTTTTTATCCATTTTAATTGTGTTTAATTACATATTTTAGCTGTGTTTGTTATATTGTTTGAATAACTCTTATTATTTACCTAATACTATTTATTTTTAGGAATTATTCAAATTTTTGTATCAAATTTCTTTGTTTTTAATTATCCCACTCTTTTTTAAATTTGTTTATATATGGTTTATATATTTATCTTTGTTTGAATTATTACTATTTTAGTTTTATCATAACTCTTATTTCATCTCAAGATTTAATGTTTTTAGCATCATCTTCAGTGTTTTCATTTTGAATATTTCCTCAGTTTGTCACTCAGTTGAGGTCTTTCATGAACTTCCTTTTCCATTTATTTTGTTCAACTTGGGTTTGTTTTTTGTTTCCAACGGCTTTAGTCATGTTTGTCTTGCATGTTCCTTTGTTGTTATTTATTTTCTGCACAGTCTTTGTGTTACTTTTTGTATGAAAAGTGCAGTACAAGTACATATAAAGTCTGATTGATTGATTAAATAATTTTCATACAAGCTAAACATAAAATTGAAGGTATATTTCCACTGTAATACATTAATATATACCTTTTTATGTAGTAGATTTATTTCTTATTCATTTTATCATTGATTATGAACATTTCTGTTACAAATGTAACCTTGGCAAAGGTAGTCATAAATAATTTGGTTAATAATGGCTATTTAAGTTTATTTAAATTACTTTTATCCCAAGTGCATTTATAGTATTTCACAAAAGTGCTTCACAGAAATCATTAAACCTGCAAATTAGCCATTTAAATCCACTGATTTCCTGTAGAAGGTAAAATAAAACCATTTTTTAATGACTATTTTTGAATTATCCCCTGTTGTGCGTGTAATAACATTTTACCAAATATGGCTAGAATACAGATTTTCCATCTTCGTGGTTGCAATGTGTGGACATTCAAAACTGACAGGCAGGCTGCATTAGATGCAATGGAGGGCCACCAGTTGCCCATCTAGTCCAACATTGAGGGCTCATCTTAAATCCAAGGACAATATCACGGGGAAATAAAAGGGAGTAACAACATCCCTCTCTCTCACACTCTCTCTCCATATCTGCCTCTGCCCCTTTCTGTTTGCTCCTGTACTCGTCTCTGGCTCTGGTCTTTTAGGTTGCCTGGGATCCTTGGTGGAGACTGCCTGCTGCTGTGGAGTCACGAAGCCTCAATAACTACAATTACAGACATAACACATATTTGGCCATCTCATTCCAGTTCATAATCATTATAGCTGTTAATGTAGATATTAACATGATCTTTCTATCCATGGTTGATACAACTATCTCTAGCTCCACATGGACATGAGATCCCTCTTGAAAATGAGGTGTCACATCTCAAGAGGTCTACCATTAATACATTTATACTTAACGGAGACAAATATGGCAGGGATGCACTTCTGGTCTGGGCACTCATGAGTTCGTCACTACCATAAATTCTTATTTTCAGTAAGACTTTTATTGATTATACTTCTATAAAATTATCACCACAACCACACAGACATGAGGACCCTCCTGAAAACAAGTTGTAGCATCTCAAGAGGCTAACCTCTAATAAATTTGTTTGCAGCAGAAACACATTTGACGACGACAGGTCTATGATTGGTCCATTGATCTGTCACTAGCTTTAGTTCTTACTTTAGTCCACTTGTCTCCACTTACCTCCCTCCCTTTGCCCACACACCCAACACAGCATCGTGTGGATTTGCTGTTCATCATGAGACTGGGGTCCACATTCAAGATTTCCTGCTGCTTAACAGAAGGTTTTTTCTTGCCGCCATGATGGAGGGATTCATGATTGGCTGTATGGATTCATGTTTGGTGTGTGGATGGATATATTTATGTATATGTGTATTTTATATATGTATATATGTATCTATGCATATATGTGTATCCATAATATAAAGAGCTTTGTGCTCTATTGTAGTGTCTTGAGATAACACTTGTTATGAATTAGCGCTATACAAATAAAGATTGATTGATTGATTAATTTAACAAGAAAGAACTTGGTAGCTCACATATTGCTGTTACATATATAAGTAATGCTTCCATAATAAATTTACCATCATTATATGATTCACTGACCCTAAAAACCCACACCTAGCACTCAGAATCATGTTGATATCATTATTAGTGAGACAGTTATTGAGCGAAAACGATCGTTCAAAACGATCGGCGGCTATCTGGATCACCACCAAAATCTAAGTTGGGCCATTACCAACATCTCCTGAAAATTTCAGCAATATCCGTCCAGTAGTTTTTCCGTAATCTTACTGACAAACAAACAAACGCTGGTAAAAACACAACCTCCTCGGCGGTAATTCAGGACAGACGTGAGCTGCTTTCCTCACTCTGCATTCCTCCTCTTCCTCTCTCTCTCTCTCTCTCTCTCTCTGAGGGACTTTGGGGCTCTTCTTCAAGCAGAGTCGAGATCGTTCATCACAGCGAATGGCGTCGAGCAGAGGGCGCACAGCCCGCCTCCACTGATGAGGGGGTCCCTCCCACCTCCACTGGGGGGTGGTCCCTCCCATCACCGTGCGTCCCGCCTGCGTCTCCTCCAGTTGGTGGAGGGCTGACGGTGAGGCGCCGTGTGGCCCGAGCTTCACACCTGCAGGACAGTCGAGGTAATCACAGGAGTCTACAGGAATTGTTTGTTGATGAGTGAAATCTCCGGAATGAAAAAGACTTGGATTCTGGATTCTGAGTTTTGGACAAAAGAATGATGAAGCTCCTGGACTTAGTGGTGAGTGTCTTGACATGTTTTGTCCCTAAAGTTGGCACGAATGACTTTTAGGCTTATTTGAGAGGCCTTTTCAATCATCTCGACTTCAAGAGCACAGAGCTCCAGTGAATTGTTGAGTAGGGCTGCGCAATTAATCTGAATTTAATTGTGTGGCGCTTTGCAATGAACACATTTCAACAGTCTGAATTTACAGTAAATTATGACCTTTCAATGTGTTTGAGTGAAGTATTGTGGTAAAACTACACTGCTCTCACAACTTTAGATAGATCCAGATGAATCAGTTGTCTGTAAGCTACAATTTTTATATACATTCCACTTTAACTAAGTCAGCCTTTTAAAAATACTTCAATTATACATATTATATATTAATTATATGTAAATGTTTTAACACTTTAAAGTCCAGTATGTTCACACAACTCTGCAGTTTTTTAATCAGGAAATAATAGTCATTTATTTGTCATTTGTAAAACAAATTTTAAGCAGTGTTTGATTATTATTCTCAATGATCAGCAGCAACATTGATTTTGATGGGTTTTTTTTTCTTTAACGGTCTCAGATGAAAAATAGAATAAAGAATTCCAGTTTCTTAAAGTCAGCTATAAGAATATAATGTTTTTTTTTAAAATCTTTACACTTACAATGAGCCACTCCTAAAAATACTTCAACCTGAAATATAAATAACAATGTAAATCTAATTTAGGGGGGTTTAACCTGCCAAAGGCCAGTATGTTCACACAACTCCATTGTTTTTATCAGAAGAATAAAAAAATATGTAAGAAACATTTCAGGGAGTATTTTTGATTATTATCATTTTGTTTGTTTGTTTTTTCAGTGTTGGATTAAAAATATTCATCACTCTTGTGGTCCTAGGGAAATATAATGTTAAATGTTTCATAATCTTTACACATTAATGGAGAGTATCTTTTAAAAAGAACTTCAATCTGAAATATCAATCAAATTTTAATTCAGTTGTTGGGATTTGTAACCCATCGAAGGCCAAGATGTTCACACAACTCAATATTTGTTCAATAAAAAATAAAACAACAAAATATTTTGTGTGAAACACATTTCAAGTAGTGTTTGATTGTTATTATTAGGCCCTGAGTGACTGGCAGTAATGTTGATTTTGATACTTTACTTTTTTGCAGTGGTAGAATAAAAGTATTACTCCCTCTCATGGTCCTATGGACAAAAAATAGCAGTTTCCTAAATTTATAGAGAAACACTACATGAATTTACACACACACACACACACACACACACATATATATATATATATGTATGTATGTATATATGTGTGTGTATATATATATATTTTTTTTTTTGAAGTACTTTAACCTGAGATTTAATATGACATTTTAATTCTAATATGAGGTTTTTAGCCCCTCAAAGGCCAGCATGTTCACACAAATCCACTGTATTTTTATTAAAAAAAAATTATATAAAATGCATCTCTAGCAGTGTATAAAAATTACATATATTTAAAATCTTTGCACTTTTAAAGGAGTAAAAATACTTTGACCTAAAATATATATTTCAAATTTTAATTCTTTTTTCTTTTGTTAAGCCTGTCAAAGACAAGTATGTTCACAAACCACGCTATTATTATTATTTTAATTAATAAATAAATATATAAATAAATTTTAAATTAATAATTAAATACGTTTTCGGGGGTGTTTAATTGTTATTAATATTACACCCTGAGATGGGTCAGAAACACCGGTTTCAAAAGTTTGTGGATCCAGGCGCTCTGGGCACCTCTCTCCTGTAAAGGGAAGGTTCAAACGCAATGAAAACTGTCCGTTTTCTGATTTTGTTGTCATGTAATCGTGCCTTCAGAAAGTAGCCAATGGGAAGCCTGAATTTGCTTTTCCCACCCCCTTATTAGCATTTAAGGCTTACTAGTAGTACTTATGACACTTTTGCTTCACTAGTAAAAGTCTACTCATGCACTAGTTGATCAAAATGGAGTACATGTACTCCAAATCTGAGTTTAGTAGACCAGAACTACAGTTGATATCACCAAAATCAATTTTTATGCCCAAATAGATTTCCATACACTTAGCTCATCCATCATTATTGTTTCTTCTTTGTCTTCAAGGTTTTGATGATATTATTGTGGTCTCCCAAAACCACTGGGAACTTTCAAACCTCTGGTTTTGACTTGGTCAACAGGAGGACAAGACGGGACGTCTACTGCAGAGAACATGAGGAGTACCGATCTGGCAACATCTGTTGTCTAAACTGTCCGGCTGGTAAGCCAATGGAGACTCTCTTTATTTACTCAACTGTGACTTTAAGTGATAGTGCTTTTATTTTTGAAGTGGAGTTCTTTGAGGTTCATGGCATGATCCTGAACGTGGGCCACAGTGTCACAGCTCAGTTCTCTCTCTGTTCAGAAATCTCAGGACAGATGCTAATGCTATACATTGCTGTACATGGTGCCAAGCATTTCGTATAATTAAAATAATTGTGGTGGAAAACAAGACACAAAAACAGTGTGGGGTCATCACACTCTGCAAACAGTTTATTTACATCCACTTAATTTTCCAGTACCAAGCTGCTTTGACTCTGCACCATTTTGGGACACAGCACAGCCTTACGTGTCCTTCCACCAGCAGCAGAAGGATCTACGGTCTTACTTGAATCCTACCAAATACACAAATAATACTTCAAATGTACAAATGTTTATGGTTTATTCTGCTGAACAAGCTCGGCAATATAGACGAAGAGCTCAGTTTAACCATATAAAGGAAAGCTATCATGAAGTAAACTTATCATTGAAAACGTGACTTCTGTCTTTACTAAATAAACAATCAGTATGAGCCGAATACTTACTCCGAAGATGGACTTTCATTCAGCTCCTTGGAGTTTTTAAAACAGTGAATCTGGTCTGTACAATTATAAATGACCAGTAAATCAACGAGGCTCTGGGTGATGACAGCTGCTCACTGCAGACAAATGTATCAAAGCTGATAGTCTCCTGATCATGAACATCCTGAAACATCCTGAGCTGGTTTTTCTTAGTCACACTCTCATTTCATCCAGTTTGACGACATGAGTTCACAATTTGTTCACCTGAATCAACAGGTGCCGTGCGTTTCTCTGGTCCTCCAGTTCTCAGAGCAGACTCCTCCATTTTCACTTCAGACCTTCTGACTCTCCATCTGCAGAAGTTTCTCCTGTGAACTCCAGTTCTTCCCAATATCCGAAATAAAGGGGGGTCAAATTCGGGGCAAAAATCATTAGTTTATCCCGTTTGGTAGTGGCTGTTTCCCCTTCTGAAGCAAACTAGTCAGCGCTGCTGGTGGAAGGACACGTAGGCTGTGCCGCATCTTAAAATAGTGCCTCATCAAAGAGGCTTGGTTGTGGGATATTAAGCAGATGTAAAACAAACTGTTTGTAGTGCGTGATAACCACATGCTGTTTTTGTGGCCTGTTTTCTTTCACAATTCTTTTAATTAAGTGAAGACTTTGACACAATGTACAGCAATGTATAGCATTAGCATCTGTCCCGAGATTCCTGAACCGAGAGAGAGCTGAGCTGTGACACTGTGGCACACATTCAGGCTCATGCCATGTACCTCGCACATCCACACTTCAAAAAACCTGAACTGTCTTGAAGTGCCGTCACAAGCAGAGTAAAATATCAGGCAGACCTTATTCACATTGAAGGACATATGCTTACGCAGCAAACTTTATTGTTTGTGTTATTAGGTTACCGTCTGACATCTCCATGCACAGAGAAAGGAGGGATGGGATCATGTGAGAGGTGTGATGATGGGACATACACCGATCACTCAAATGCACTGAAGAAGTGTTTGGACTGCACCAAATGTCACTCTGGTAATTCAGCTTTACAGCCTTGTTACTGACAGCAATGATTTGGAGTAAAATTAATATTTGACCTTTTCAAACTCCTTGGAGTACAAACTCAGACTCACTGTGACATTTTTCCCATTGTTTTCTCAGATCAAAACGAAGTAAAGCAGTGTAGTCGAACTCAAGACACTCAGTGTCAGTGCAAACCTGGAAGATTTTGTGCTCCAGATCAACCATGTGAGACGTGCAGAAAGTGTTCAAAGTGAGTTCATGCAAATGGGAATCTTTCCTACGATGTGTGAGGTTGAGGGATGATGTCCATCTAACAGATGCAGCCTCACTCATTTCAATCCTGCCCACTCCAAACTAACATTTTGTCCGTCCAAACTAGATGTGAAAAGGATGAGGAAGTAGTGAGGAACTGCACTTCAACCACCAATACAGTGTGCAGGAAAACTCAGCCAGACGATGGATCCACATTAGGTCCAGAGGTGGGAATGGGTAAGATTTCATTGATACTGATGCTGTTACCAATTCTTCCTGTTTATTTAATCCTTAATCAATTCCTGTGGATTCCCTGTGTAAAAAAAATAAGCAGGCCTACATAGGGTTACAGGGTCAACAATGTCAAGCACATGGCACTGTTTATATTTACTGCTGTTCTGTGTTGATAAATGCTCCAGCAAGTTCCTTGAGATAACTGTTCTTAGACATTGTGCAGCTAGCTAACCTGACACACCAGATGGACCGTTCAGTATCCAGTATCTCACTAGTCCATCTGGGAAAGAGTCCATAGAAAATGTTTGGGAATTGGCAGAACCTTTCGAAAGCATATCCGGCAGCTGATTTGACAATCACATTCAGTACGAGCCAATCGGATAATGTCGGAGGCGGGCCCTACTGTTGTGGTCTGAAGAACAGAACCTGAACCATGTCGTAAATTAAACTCTCTGAAAAACAGGTCAGAAGTGGAGAGAAAATATCCTTTCTCTAGAAACGTTTGTAAGTGTTTTTAATTGTTTTTCATTTAATAACGAAATACGATCCAGATCTGATCAAACTTCTTCTGAAGCTGTTAGCATCTATGCTAATCTCTGTGTGACCAGTCACTTCCTGCTGTCACTTGTTCCTCTTCCTGCTTTAAAGTATACTGATTTGACTGTGCCACTTTGGGCCACTGACAATCGTTGTAGACTGGAAATGCTTTGCTGTCTTTTTATAGCCTTCTCCTGCCTTGTGGGCATCAATCATTTTAGTTTCAGTGTTCTAGGCAGCTACTATGAGGAACCCATGGCTGCTGATTTTTGGGACAAGGTTAGAGGAGGCTGGGTATTTATGAAGCTTTGACACTTGCATCACCAGGGCCTCATTTATAAAGCTTGCGTACGCACAAAAGAAAGCATATGCCACTTGTAAGCAGTGTTTGGGATTTATAAAAAACAAACTTGACGGGAGAACATGCGCTCCTTCACGGCAGCTCTGACCCTGCCTTACGCACAAAATCTGGACAAAGGGGAAACTGCGACTCCAACAGTAGAAGGATGAAATTAGAGACAGCTCTGTGAAATCGACACATTTATGTGAAATAATCGAATATTACACATTTCACAACACATCATATATGAAGGATATATTTGCAAAAACAAAGAAAGAGGGGAAATGTATACTGATGACCCAGGGACTTTGCAAACGCATGCACGAGCACACCCACATGCACGCTTGCGCGTCCACACACGTAACCTATATTGTTTAATCAGTTATGTATTCAAATGTCATGATCGTTGCACGAAACTGCTGGTCAGTTAGGCTACAACACCTGTAGCTGTTCAGAAAATGAAGTGATGGTTGGATATAACAAGGCATGACCCAAAATCCGTAAAGACGCACCGTGGCTTATCTGACACTGCTGGAGGATGTGACGCACCCCTCTGGCGAATTTGGTGCATCCGTGTCCCCTCCGCATCGCTCAGGAGGGATTCCCCAATGATCCCAGACAGCTTTTCGTCTGTAGGGATGAGCTCCGGTGTGCCCTTTCCTCCACCTGTTGCTCAGACACTCTTTCTATGGAGAGAGAGCCATATTGTGGTCCGATAAATGCTCCTTCTGATCCTCTGTTTTATGATCACAAACTCCTAAAACTTCCTGAATGTGACACTTTTCATGATGCCTGTCTGATGAATAATGTGGCGCAAAAAAGTAAATGATAGACTCTCTCACTGTTATCCCCGCCTTTTTCTCCATCTTAAACACAAATCACAAGAACAAAAAACAACTCATAAAGAAACGCAACATATATGTACAAACTTAAGTGTGACCTGCAGAGGTCCACTGATCTGGAATGAGCTTGAAAGCACCTTGAAAACATCTGTTTCTCCATCCCGCTTCAAAAAGAGAATGACTTATATATATATATTTATATATATATATATATATATATATATTTATCTTTTTTTTTTTTTATAGAATGAGTTATGGCAATCCAAATGATTTTACTAATACGCCGCTGTCTAAACTTTAGGGTCTTTTTGTAACTTAGGAAATTTTAGATTGTAGGTTTTGTACTTGGTTATAGGCTAAAATCATGTTTGTGTCATGTTTGATTGTGTATATTGCTTGATGTCTGGGCCCCTGTAAGCTCTGGCTAGCTTTTGGGGAGTCCCAATCACAAATGATGATTTTGTGAGAAAATATGATTGTACACCTGCTTTTAATTTGTTTTTCTGAATAGATTGATCTTCCATGTAATGTAATGTTACACTCATAGGTACCTCACAGGTCTCGCTTGGTCCTGCAGTGCGAAGTCTCTCCCTGACTTCAGTGTGGTATATTTTCGGCTCTTCGTCTCTTGCAAAATATACTCAAATATTGGCAACTAGAATCTTCGGTCAGTGGTTTTTAGCAGCTGAATAAAGCAGTCCTGTTCAACATCTGTGCCATGGACGGTGTCTTTGATAATTTTGTAAGCCACTGCCTTGGTGATATCGCTCCACTTTGACCTTTTCTTTCATAAGGCTCAGTGCGTTATAACGAAGCTTGCAGCGGCAGTGTTTTGGTGCAGCAGGCTACAAAGACTTCACACTTTGGGTCAAAGCACAAAGTTTCACGCACTGTAAACAATAAAGGGATTCATCATGCTTGACCTTTATATGCATCATATTTACAGCACTCTCCACAAAAACATTAATCTGCATCTAAAGTCCTCAAATCAAACCATCTACACATAGTTTAGCCACCATTTTTTTCTTTTACCTGCTAATTCCTCTTCAGAGGCCGTACTCTGGTCATAAGGGGCCTTCATGTTATGACTCACTATTGTTGTGAGTGAGAGGGGGGAGGGAGATAAAGAGATAAAATCATGCCAAAACCTCACAAACACACAAAAACATGTTTTACTCACACTCAGTGATTCACAAACTTAGTGTGGTTTGCAAATACAAAACATCATTCACAAGCTAATGCATTTTGTTTTGCAAATAAGAAACATACCTATCAAAAAAAAATACATCATGCTTCAGAAACAAAAAACAATTCTATATCTACAAAAAACTGTCATGTGACTTTTGGCACCATCTTGCCACCGTCCCATGACGCTGACAGAATGAAAAGTGAAGTTCACCTTAAATTAAATCAACAGTGCCACCTGCTGTTGTGAAATGTGAATTACAGGACATTTCATAGAAAGTTCACTGGCATTTGTTTGTGAATCTGAAAGCATTTTTGTTTGGACATGCAGGGTGGAAAATTAGTGCCAACAGTCATGTGAAAGTTGTTCATAGTTGTTGTGGAATGTTAATAGTTGAAGTTTCTTTATATGTGTCAAACATGCTGCATTTGTTTCTGAAGCAGGATGTATTTGTTTGATAGATATGTTTCTCATTTGCAAAACAAAATGCATTTTGAATGATATTTTGTATTTTAAAACCACACTAAGTTTGTTTGTGAGTTGTTGGGCATGAGTAAACCATGTTTTGTGTATTTGTGAGGTTTTGGCATGATTTAACTCTACAGGGAGGGGTGGACTTTTGAGCTCCGTGTAGATTCAAAGTAGGAGGGAGGCAGGGATGGTCAAAGAGAAACAGAAGCCCAATTAAGTGTCTTTCAAAAGTGCCACAGTGAGGTTCTGCTGTATTTACTTCGGGACATTCACACAAGTTTGCAATGTCTTTGTCAATTCACGCTGCAATACGGCTTGAATGTGCACGACATGGTGTGTGACCCCTCATACACACAAAAGCAGATACAGTCACTCGCTGCGCTCCTGTCTCCTGCTGAGTCTGTGTGTCCCCCTCTCTCAAATATCCCGCCTCTGTTACTACCTCTGGAGACGGAACAAAGAGGGATCAACTCGTTCCCCTCATTTCAACTCCATGACGTTCACAGTGGACGTGAAACACAGAGGGGTAAATTTCATGCCTTAAAACGGCAGCAGAATTGAGCTATAGAGTCAGAGATGTTGGCAAAATAGCAGCTTGTGGTGAATAATTTTTATTGGGAAACAAATTCTACTAATATGTAAGATATTGCCCACCCCATGTCTAGTTAAAAAAATATGCCAACATATCTTAAAAACACAATATATCACCAAGCCCTATGTTCAGCATAAAGACAAATGATATTGATTCCTGCAGCTATTTGTTATCGATTCTTGAAATTGGCTTTTAATTCTAAACCTCAATAAGGTTCACCTCTGTCTGTAAAAGTTGTTACACCAGTAACACATTTCCAGCTTTAGACTGAGAAACAAGTAAAGACAAACAGCAGAAAAGTGAAGAAATGTGTGGACTATTTGACTCCAACGTCAGCGTTTGTTCCCCCTTTTCTAACCAGGAAACACTGCTGTGATTGTTCCACTCTCACTGCTCGCTGTTGTGGTTCTCTTCGTATTCGTCTTGTGCCTGTGGAGAAAAAAGGCAACAGGTGAGTAAATGTGGACTACACAAGACAATAAAACTTTTTAAGATTTTATTTTCCTCAAAGTTCTTAACTGGCTGAAAAATAATCATTAGCCTGTTTCATTCCTGTTTTAACAGTTCTTTGGAAGAAAATTCTTCTGTGAGTGAGGAAGAAATCTAAGAACACAGAGCAGTTTTTGTATGTTTAAGTCAAACATGCCAGTGTAAAACTATTGGCTCATGCATTTGTCCTTGTGCAAATTATGAAGTACTTTTGTGAAATTATTAAAATGGAGCCAATGGTTATTTTACCTTTCCAAGCTTGATCTGAACTGAGAAATATTAAGTTATACTAAGCCCTGCTTTAACACTGTTTAATCAATTAATGCTAATAAAAACAATACAACCTGCCATTTCTTGAGGCATGGACCACATTTATCTTTAATTTAGTCTAACAACCACAGAAATATTAAACCTCACTCTTCCTTTAAGTGTGGACCAAACTTTATGACTTTCTTTTTATCAAACAGCAATAGACTTAAAAAGCACACTCTGCCTTAGCATGGCTCTTATTTGTAAAGTGTTACAGATAAGTCCCATGCACCATGACTACACTGGAGAGCTGCAGTGTTTCATCTTTGTATCCAACAGTGGTGTGAGAGACCCAGTAGTGTCTCCTGCAGCACTGGTTGTTTTATCTATCCCATCATGTCTCTCTTTTCCTGGTTTGCACCGGCTGCACAGGATGATGTCCCCACTTCCCCACTTGCCTCAGTGAATTACCCTGATAACTCGCTGCTGTGTTGAGAAATGAGCTCACTCATACTTTATGTGGATAAAACACTAGGGGTGCTGAAGGCTCTCTGTAAAGTCAGAGTGGAAAAAGTCAGCTGTTTGCATTCACACACCTTGCCCAGGTAATGTCTGAATAATTGTAGGGTTTTTTTGCAAGTGTGAGTGGAGTTTAGGCGAAAACTGCATCATTGCCTTGAGAAAAAACATAGACATATGATCATCATTGGGAACATCACATAAAGAAGAAATTAAAGTTTTGATAAGCACCACCCCCCAAAAAAAGTTGCCGACCCTAGTGGGGCTGGCTGACCTTGCACTGATTGACAAACAATCTTTTGTTCCTAAATTCCTGTATGTACATTTAAATGATAACACAATGATTGAGCTATGCTGAAGCCCCTTTGTTATGTAGTTGTGAAATAGGCCCTATTTCTTTATTAGAGCTCAAAAAGACTCAGAAGAACCCTTTATTTATTTGGACTTATTATACTAATTAAGGTCATTGCTGTCAAGAGGACTTTTATTATTATTCTTAAGTTATTTAATTATATATTTAACATTTTTTTCAGAATCTCAGAGAAATCAACTTGAGAGGCTAAAAGCAGGGCAGGTAAGTTATCTGCAGCATTTTTATTTAACAGAGACCTACAAATAATTGATATAAAAATGTAAAATAAGCCAAGAAGAAAAGTCTCCAAAGATTTATTCAAGGAATGTGTTTAAAGAATAAAAAGAAAACATATTCACCGATTTGAATAGATTTGTTAATTGATCATTTAGGCCCCGTTTACAGGACAACGTAAACGACTGAAAATGGAGAGTTTCTGCTGCATTTTCGCCTTCCGTTTACACGAGAACAGTGCCCGGAGTGCCTGAAACTGCAAACTTTTGAAACCAGGGTCGAGAGTGAAAATTTTTGAGGAAACACAGACCTGCAGCACATGTGCAGTACTCTTTCACTTGAAGGCTGCGCATGCACCCCTTGAACAACAACAACGGTCATCTACCGAACAACATGTGTGCTGCTTACTGTGTTCAGTTGGTTATCCAGACACATTTGTTGTACAGATAAGAAACTCCTGCGTCTTTGTGCACCCACTCGACATTGTTTTTTATGAAAAATTTGTCTTCACCGGAAAGGGTACGCATGTTCTAACATGGCTGTTTCACTACAAACCGACATCGCCATCTACTGGCCTGGCATGCACGCTAGAGCGTTTTCAGTCGTTCTCGTATCTCCGTTCTCGCAGATCGCTTTTGAAAACAGGAAGGAAAAACCTTTCATTTTCTGGTGACGTTTTCGTGTAAACAGGACTTTAAAGAGATTCACTGATCGTCCCTTTAATATTCCTCATCATCCTCAGCACTACAGTGACAGCAGTCTCACTGAGGAGAGGAGGGACGCCCTCAGGCCCAGCTCAGTTCTGATCCTGCCAGGGAAACTGGTGAGAACCAAATTCTTTACAGGGGAAGGTGTGAAAGCCCGATCAGCGCTGTTAGCACGTCTGACTGGTTTGTTGTCCTTTATATTCCTTCGATTTATAGTTTTTGTCTCTATTTTTATGATTTGTGTTTTGTCTTGTCATTAAGGAAGATGAAGAATTTCCCAAGCTTGTTCCTGTGCATGGTAAGTATTTTTTTTTCATGAATATCTTGAAATATATATTGACACACAGATACACCTTTCACAAAGACCTAGCTGCTGTCAGTGACTTTTTAGATCATATATGTTGGATGGTGCTCAGTTTTTTTTTTACTCTGTAACTCAAAAATCAGAAATATTTCTATTCAACACACAAATTTCCACACACCAGTCAAGCCTTGGTGATTACACAAATCACTTCTTAAAACTCAATTTTTTCAGATTTGCCTTTGTGTGATGTGGTCTGTTTCTGATGTACACTCTTTTTAGCCTCTTATCTTTCTTGATTCTTTTAATTATGTTTTTATACTCTAAGTTCCCTTTATTTATTTGCTGGTTTTTAGGATATTTCATTCTAGGGCTGAAAGATTAATCGTTTTTGGATTGAAACTGCAATTTCAGACAACACGTTCATATGATCCCAAAGCTGCAATTTTTTGCAAATTTGCGGGCAATTTGCATTTAAGAATAGCTTACAAATGAAGGGTCTACTCACAACTGCAAATCAGTTCTCATTGTTTACTTAAAAGAGCAGTTCAAAAGAGTCAACTCGTTCGTGAATGTCACATCTCCAATGCAGAAGTTCTAGTAAGCAGGTCAACAATACAAAGCCTCCATTTAGGAGTAGAAGCTGGAGTATCCCTTAAATAATGATAACAGATTATTTATCATCAATATTAGATGAGTGATGTTTTATGTGCTTTTGATCATTGATTTTCTTGCTGTTGTCTATACTGTAAACATTGTGAATATTTCACTGAAGCTTGATTTAAAGAAAATCATGAATGGAATTGAAATCATAATATCTGCCAGAAGAATCACAATTAGATCTTTCCTAAAGTTTTTCAGCCCTAGTTCATTCCTTTTTTATAAAATCACATACTTATTTATTCTTATTCTAATTGGCAAATGATGTATTGCTTCTCTTACGTACTACTTTGTTGGCTGTTAAACCTGCAGTATGCATGTTATTTTTGTGTCATTGGCTCAAAAACCATAATCTTTCAGGATCATGTTATTTAAGCCATCTGGGAGACTTGCAACTCCTCCTTACTCTGTATTCAGTCTTCAAAAAGTTTAGCAAGGGACACACGCTGTTCAGCCAATAAGGGCTCAGATTAGGGAAAGCGCCTCCATTGGCTGCACTCCTAAGGTACGTCCACTTTCTGGCCAATCAGGGAGGGCAGTCCAAGTCACTGCTCCACTGAGGGATATGTGCGTGCTGAGAAACGTCAGCCAAGTGGCAATACTGGCATTGTCAATGACTGCCTACACAGCTAAACTGATTAAACCATGATAAGAAATCAAACCATAATAAATAAAGAACAAATGAAAAAAAAAACACTAAAAGAAGGAACTTGAATAAGATAAAAACTTTAGGGATTGTAAAACACCAAAAGTTAATAGGAATAAACATGCTAAAATAATAAAAAAGGAGGTGATAAAACACAAGTAATAACTCTGAGACTCAGGGTAAGAAAATACATAAAACAGATAAAATCAGCTAAAAGCCAGACTTAAAAGGTTTGCCTTGAGTCTGCCTTCAAAAATATGAAAACTATTTTTTTCTGTCTTCGCAGGTGAAGAGTCACTGAGGAGATGCTTCGAGTACTTTGAAGAAATAGATGTGGACTACCACAAGAGATTCTTCCGTTACCTCGGGATTTCTGACAACGTTATCAAAAGCAAAGAGCACCTGCCCTATGAGGACAGGATCCACGAGCTGCTCAATATTTGGATTGAGAAAGAAGGCAAAGAAAGCAGCCTTAATGACCTGCTGAAGGCTTTACTGGCCTTAAACCAAAGGCGAACAGCTGAGATTGTCAAGGAGAATGCTATCGCCAATGGTCATTATCACCTCTGAGTGTTAGTATTGGTTGTCTTATTAACAGGTGGTGAATGGACTTGAGTTTATACAGCATTTTTCTACTCAAAGCAACTTTACGTGGCAGGCCACATCTACCCATGAACACCCATTTACTTCACATTCACTCACTGATGGTTGGAGTTTCTGTCAATTGTCCATCAGTATTACCAAACACATTCACACCCTTTCATGCCCATTTACACGCCACACCGAACGCGACTTGGGCAACCTGGGTGACCACTCTCCATGTAAAGTCAATGTACAGCCGCGATGGGGCGCGACAGATGCAATCTGGGAGGCTGGGTCACGCTACTGGGTCGCTTTGAACACGCAAGCAGGTCGTGTCACTCTGTCGAAAAAGTTGAAAAGTTGGAACTTTTCAGGCAACATTGTGTGTGGCTGTGTGCAACAGCCAATCAGTGTTGTGTGGGTATGTGACAACACCCATGACAGTTCGACACCAAATGTTTTTATTCTAGATCACAGAGTGACGATCCATGTCCGTGTGGGAACATTAGTTCGTGAGTACATTAGTCCCGCCTTTAACAGAAGTGTTGGTTCTCTGCGGTCCTGTCCTTCCTCATCTGCGTCAGCTGGTTTACGGTTGGTAGATGAGTGAAAAGGACACAGTTGGAATAATGTCAGCTATTATATACAAATATACGATATATGGTATGATATGACTGCAGTAAAATTCTACTGTGCGTGACATCACTGAGCAATGGGACGGTGACAAAATAAGCTATTTATGGACGGGCGATACGTCTTGGGTGGGCGACACGATCTCAGTCTCCAAGTCGCGTTAGGTGTGAATGTACATTTAAGGTTAAGAGTCTTGCCCAACGATACATCCACATGTGACAGCTGTAACTGGGCTCTAACCTGCAGCCCTACAGATAACAACAGAGCGCACTACCAGGAAGAGTTCCTGAATGTCAGTGCACTATCAGATACTTATTAAAGCAGTGACAAGGTCTTTAGGGAAAGGTTCTTCAAATGAAGATGTTTGAGTGTCTTGTAGCTATCAACCCGTATTGACCTATAAGCACGTGTTTTATGTGATACTTGTAAGATTGGCCATTAACAAGTTTGTTGCCGGATGACACAGTGGCACAGCACGTGCCTTACAGCAAGAAGGTTGCCAGTTCAATCCCGGATTGGGCAGGGCCTCTCTGTGTGGAGTTTGCATGTTCTTCCCGTGCATGCGTAGGTTCTCTCCGGGGATTCTGGCTTCCTCACACAGACAAATAACATGCTCATTAGATGGACTGGTGACCCCAAATTGCCGTTAGGTATGAATGTGAGTGTGAATGGTTGTCTGTCTCTCTAAGTGGCCCTGCGATTGGCTGGCGACCGGTTCAGGGTGTACCCCGCCTCTTGCCCAATGACAGCTGAGATAGGCCCCAGCCCCCCACGACCCTGGAAGAGATAAACAGTATGGAAAATGATTGAATGGATGAAAGTTTGTCGCCTGATCAGTGACTCTACTCCAGAGGCTCTCACATTAGAAAACCAGAGGATGAATCTGGGGCTTTTTGTTCAGTAAGAGCCTGTATTGCACTGTTGGAGCTCTCATGAGGGGAGACTTTTTCTAAAGTATGCATAATTTTGAAGTTATGTCCTGAATTAATTTGCTCTTTTATGTTTATTGTTTTGTTCTGAAGTCAGAGACAACACAAGAAGCTCTTGTTGTTTAACGTGGTGACTGTGATGCTCATCAGTCTTTAATTTATGCAAATGTGGACATTCATCCTGGAAGAAATGTCTAACTTGTGGTTACTGATCAATTGAAGATGTTGGATATGAAATATAAATATTACTGAAGGTTAATGAGATTTTTTTTTTGCTTCTATTTTTATATATACATGAAAATCAAAATAAAGTAATAAAATTTAAACTGCTTATGGTGAGGTGCAATGTTAATTGTCCTTTTCTGTGTTCATCCTGGTAATCCATTTTATATTATCAGACAGTTTTATTACCCTAGTTGGTTTGCAGGTTTCTTCTCATGTTCTGAGGCCCTGATCACCCATGCAGGGTTTTTTAATCACTCTGGTTGATAAGAAAAAAACAAACAAAAAACAAGTCAAACTAGAAGCACAGGTTCCTCAAATAAGACAGGGTTGTGGAGCTGATCACTTAAGGTTGAAGCTTGAATCTGTGTCCATTAACGGTTCATATCATTATTGGGATTTTTGCAGCTAACCTGAATGTTTGACGCTTGCTTAATGTTTTGTGTTCACTCCATTTGTAATTAATAGTTAGTCTGTTACAATGAGTGTTAATGAAAATGCAAAGTTTGCTCTAGGTAGTTGAGCTTAAACAGTTTAACGTTATATGAATATGTCAACCAAAACATTAATGTGCTAAGGATACCACTGTAAGTTTTAAGAAAATGTTTGTTTTTTTTATTTTCACATTCACACCCTTAAGACTAATTTGTTAGACATGTGTACATAAATATATATATATATATATATATATGTAGATATATACACATATATATGTGTGTGTGTGTGTGTGTGTACAGACCTGATCAAAATCTTAAGACCAGTTGAAAAATTGCTAGAATTTACCTTTTGCACATTTGGATCTTAATGAGGTTTTAATTAGAGCTACAATATGCAAAAGCAAGAAGGGGGAGTGTGACAAAAAGCACTTTGAAAAAGTAATTTATTGAAAACAACAACTAAACTGAAATAGGCAGTCTATCACCTGATCAGTGATCAGAGTTTAAGACCACAGGCTATTAAAGCCAAAATCTGCTCAAAATTTTCATTTTCTGTCAGGGTCATGCCCTCCTGATGGCTAAAGCTAAGAAGCTGTCTCTTCTTGAACGTGGTCGGATCGTCGAGCTGCATAAGCAAGGCCTCTCGCAGCGTGCCATTGCTGCTGAGGTTGGACGCAGTAAGACAGTCATTATACATTTTCTGAAAGATCCTGAGCATTATGGAACAAAAAAGTCAAGTGGTAGACCCAAAAAAATTTACACCTGCGCTGAGCCGGAGGATCCGATTGGCTGTCCGTCAAGACACAGGGCGGTCCTCGACCCAAATTAAGGCCCTTACTGGTGCCGACTGCAGCGCAATAACCATCAGCCGGCATCTGCGGGAAAAGGGTTTCAAAAACAAAAAACAAATTCAAAGACCTCGTCTCCTTCAACGCCACAAAACTGCCCGTTTAGACTTTGCCAGGGAGCATCAAACATGGGACATTGAAAGGTGGAAAGAAGTTTCATTCTCTGATGTGAAAAAATTTAACCTTGACGGTCCAGATGGCTTCCAACGTTACTGGCATGACAAGGAGATCCCACCTGAGATGTTTTCTACCCGGCACAGTGGAGGGGGGACCATCATGGTCTGGGGTGCTTTTTCATTCAGTGGAGCACTGGAGCTTCAGGTGGTGCAGGGTCATCAAACGGCAGCTGGTTACATGCAGATGTTGCAGCGGGCATCCCTCTTGACTGAGGGCCCTCGTCTGTGTGGTAACAGCTGGGTTTTTCAACAGGACAACAAATGCTCGCCTGACGAAGGACTTCTTCAGGGAGAATAACATCACTCTTTTGGACCATCCCGCATGTTTCCCTGATTTAAATCCCATAGAGGACATTTGGGGATGGATGGCAAGGGAAGTTTATAAAAATGGCCATCAGTTCCAGACAGTTGATGCCCTTCGTGAAGCCATCTTCACCACTTGGAGCAGTGTTCCCAAAAGCTTCCTGGAAACACTCGCATCAAGCATGCCCAAACGAATTTTTGAAGTGATTAACAAGAACGGTGGAGCTACTCATTACTGAGTCCTACTGAGAAAAATTTTTGTTCTGGTTTGGAGAGTTTTTTGTAATTTTTTGAGCGATGGTCTTAAACTTTTGATCAGCTGATAAACAGCCTATTTCAGTTTAGTTGTTGTTTTCAATAAAATACTTTTTCAAAGTGCTTTTTGTTGCACTCCCCCTTCTTGCTTTTGCATATTGTAGCTCTACTTAAAACCTCATTAAGATCCAAATGTGCAAAAGGTAAATTCTAGCAATTTTTCAACTGGTCTTAAGATTTTGATCAGGTCCGTATACATATATGTGTGTGTGTGTATATATATACATGTATACATATATGTATGTATATATGTACATATATGTGTGTATATATATATATATATATATATATATATATATATATATATATATATATGTGTGTGTGTGTAGATATATGTACAGTGCTAGACCACCTGTCTTAAAATCAAGAAAACAAACATTTTACAGCTCTTTCAAACCTTGTTTAAAACGTTAAATGTCATTGTTATTGGAAACATTTGAACAGGAATGGGGCATTTAAAAATTAATTCACCTTTTTACACCCGAATGTGAGCCGCTCACTGAGCTTCACTGAGAATCATAAATTAATCAAACATAACATTTAACCACTAACAATAATGTTTATGTTCAGGAATTCAAGTAAATGACTACAATATGATATATTAATCAATAAATGAAACAGTAATTTACTGTTTTGTTTTGTTTTGTATTTGTAAAGCAGTACAATTGAAAATTCATGGATAATATTTTATCATCAAAAATATTATTTCCATTAAAGAGCTTCTACATACTGTTATATTAACATCACAGAAAGATCGAATGATTAAGCATTTTTTTTTAAATAAATCAATTTGTAAAAACACCTTATCGTAAGATTCAGCAAGAAAGGCACTTTTAACCTTTGAGATGCTGTTGTCCTGAAAGTGCCCTTTCTGTTTTTCTTTTTTTTTGTTTTAATCACTGAATCACCTGCAAAGCATTAAGTCTGTAATTGTTTTGCTGGAAGTCTATGAAGGCCAGACGGAGCCTTTGGTGTAGATTCTGTCAGTTATTCTTCGAGTAAAGAAATTAAAAATGCACTTTGAACACTATAAAACCATAAAGTAAGTTAATCTGTAAGATATCATCTGACTCCTGGCTAGATATGGCCGTTGTGCATTTGTGGTTTTATTTTCTTTTTCCAAACAACAGTCATGTCTTTCTAAAGCTAAGGTTGTTTTCCAAAATGTGTAAACACTTTAATATCACAAAACACTTATGGCAAAGATTCAACAAAGAGCTGGAAACATTCAAAAGAGATTTTGGTCCATTTTGACTTGACTGCGTCAGTTAATGTAGATTTCTTGGTTGAACATCTGTGATGCAAAGCTCTCACTGGATTAAGATCTGCTGACAGTAGAGGCCATGGAAGTAGAAAACCTGTTGTCATGTAGAAGAAACTAGTTCGAGATGTTCTGAGCTTTGTGACTGGTAGAGTTGTCCTGCTTGAAGAAGCCATCATGAAGTAGTCATGAAGAGATGGACGTGGTCAGCAACAATACTCAGGTTGGCTGTGGGGTTTGATCAATGCTCAGTTGGTGCTGAGAGTGTGTCGAGAAAATATCCCCTTACCATTAGACCAGCCTGAACCATTGGTTGAAGACAAGACGATGTTTACGCAAAATTCTGATCCTACCATCTAAATACCACTGCAGAAAACAAAAGAAAACTCCAAAAACTTGTCAGACCAGGCAACATTTCCTCAGTGTCCTTTTGTTTAATTTTGGTAAGCCTGTGCAAACTGTAGCCTTGGTTTCACGTTATTAGTGCTTATTTTTAGTGGTCTTCTGCTGCTGTAGCCCATCTGCTTCAAGATTCCAAAAGACGTGCATTCAAAAATTTCTATCATATTTAACTCAGCCCTAAATCCAGTCACAACTTTCACCTCAAAATCAATAACTTCGCCCCATATCTTTGGTATGGGGTGAGGAGACTTTGGTATAATAAAAATTTTGAGCCAGTAGAGTTTGATCCAAATCTTACATTTACCTTCACTATTTAACTGTAAAGACAAAAAAGAGCAATATTAAAATGCTAAGCAGAAAAGATGGCTGCCAGATTGTTAGTCTCCATGTATGATTTAAAGAAAAACACAGGCAACCATATCAATCCAGTTTGGCTCAAGCGAAAACTGAATCTCATTAGATGCCCTTTCTCAAAGCTGACAGGCATTTAATGAGATATAATGAGAATTTCAGAAGAGTAATTCTGAGAAATTAACTTTTGCTTGTAAAGGTATTTGACAATAACAGAACACACAGTTGACCGTGTTTCAAAAACTACATTTGCTTGATTGTCATCACATGAAGTTTGAGAAACTTCTGTCAGTGTCACCACCTGGTTTGATTTGAACAGCTTTAACTCTTTGGTTAGACTGAGTGTAGAGAAGAGGAAGTGTGCCTTAATTAAAACAAAGCAGGACAAAACCTCAACAGGACCAGTTCCTCATCCCCGCACCACTATGGAACCGCAGACTTTTCTTTCTTCCAGGGCAACAGGGGATTTTGACACTTTTTTTTTGCATGCTACCCACACATACAGCTGTGTGGCTCAAGCCATGAATGCATGACTCTTACGTAAAAGTGACTAATCAGACTTTCCAATGATGTCCTCTTTGCCCCTCTCTGTTTGCTCTTGTACTTGTCTCTGGTTCTTGTCTTGTAGGCAGCCTGGGATCGCTGGTGTGGACGGCCTGCTGCTGTGGACCTACAAAGCTTTAATAACTAGTTACAAATATTTGTCCTTTCCTTTGGCCCCATTCTATTACCATAGCAGTTCCTGATATTAACTTAAGAGAGATCAACAGAATTAAATCCATGGTACTTCCTTCAAACAGCACACATATATTAGTTTGACCATGACAAACAATCATGGATGACCTGCTGCTGTGGACCTGCTCAACTCAAAGTGCTCTATCCTGCATGAACCATCAACAAAAAATCACATCATTTAACATAAATTCATACTTTTGAACCAGTCAAACCCATTTTAATGGCAGTTCAGGCAGATGCTGTTATATTAATGAACATCATTCCTCTCCAGTTTATAATCATCATAGATGTTAATGTTAATATTAGAATGATCTCTCTATCCATGGTTATTATTGATTATACCTCGATAATAAATACTTGCCACATCTCAATGGGTTAACCTGGAATAAATCTATATTCAGCAGAGACAAATATGATGAGGACAGATTTATGATCTGGCGTCCATAAGTTTGTCACTATCATAAATTTGTATTTTAAGTCCCTCTGTCTTTGTCTTTATATATATAGACATGTATAAAATATATGTGTGTGTACCTATAAAATGAAGCGTATGGCTTCTATTCCATGCTCTATTATAAAGTCCCTTGAGATAACAGGTTACAAATAAAGACTGATTGATTAACATAAAATTCAATATCAATTGATGGGCCTGATCGGGGGTATATATTAAATCAAAGTCCCTTCTTGATCCTTTAAAGAGAAAACTGGACAAAAATTGCATGTTTTTTTATTATTTTATAAATGACTTAAAATAACTCACAAAATTAACATTCAAGAACATGTGCATCTCTAATGCATTAACAGAAACATTACATATGCAACATACAAAGCTTCAGCTTCATCAGCTTCAGTGCAGCCTGATGATTTTGTAAAATAAACACATTTGAGTGCCTGTGATGATCTTCAGCACACACCAGTCTGCAGCACCAAGCCTTCAGTCAAATCACAGCAGCGCTTGTACACAAATCAACATCACTAACTCTTGTGTGATGTAAGATACATCCATCCATCCATTACCTGTAAGTCTATCCCTTTTGGGGTCACGGGGGCTGGAGTCTATTCCAGCTGACATTTGGAGAGAGGCAGCGTACACTCTGGACCACCACCAGCCAATCGCAAAGCCACATAAAGAGACAGACAACCATTCACACTCATACCTTGGACCAGTTTACCTAATAAGCATGCTTAAGGTCTGTGGGAGGAAGCCAGAGTTCTGGAGAGAACCCATGCATGCACAGGGAGAACATGGAAACTCCACACAGAAAGGCTCTGACCGACATGGGGAGCAAACCATCAAGCTTCTTGTCATGTAGTATATATACCTGCTGTGGCACCCAGCATAAAAAGCAGATACTACAAAATAAATTAAATTTTAAAATATTGTACTATCATTTTTTTACACCTCCATTTACAATCACAACAAATATCACAGATGACACTTTTTCTTCATTTTATCCAACTGTCACTCACTTTCTTCTTCAAGGACTGGCTGTGGGGGGAACAGAAAGGACAAAGATCATCTTTTTGTTTTAGTTCAATCTTGTAATCAACAGTTTAAATTAAATGAGCTTCTTACCGAGTAACTGACATCAACTTCTCTACCGTCAGGTCTTGCCCATTCTTGGTTGGACAAAATTTTAAGGACAACCAAGCCAAAAGCTGTGAGCAATACTCCTAGTGAGTTTCCAAGAAGCGCCTCAGGTGGAAGTTTGGAATAGGGCTGATCTCCTGTGCTGTTGGGGAAAAACATTTATAGGTATAATTTTAAACTTGTCATCTTGTTAAAGTGGATGTAACACAGACCAAAGCACTCACAGAGCAAATATGAGTTTTTCGTTGATTCCTGAAATGCAGGCAGCGATGCTGAGAGCCAGTATACCAACACCCATCCACACATGGATGGGCTTCAAGAGTACACGGAGTGATGTGGGGGAGCAAGGCAGGAGGAAACCAGTCAGACCAGCCACCCACTGAATGGACCAGAGACGATCACCGATGTAGTGAAAACACAGGCACAAAACTACAGCTTGATAAATGACAGAGTATTTGATTTATTTTTCTGTCCAAGTTCTGCAAAGGTAGCTTACCTGTATGGTGAAAAGAGCAACGGCAGCAATCCCAATCCAACTGTGTAGGGAATAGAGGTTTGCAATCTTTTTGGTATTGTGGAAGTCAAATACAGCACAAAGCCCAATGACTGACAGGATCAACGCAATAAGCATAAATGAAGCGTGCAGCAGTTTCCAAGGAAGTTTGTTCTGACTCCAGGTGGCTGGGATGCGGTACAACACGGCTCCTGTGAGGGGAGAAAACAACAGGCAACACACAAAGTTTAATAAACATGATATGACAATGCTATGGTGTATCATACTTACATGACATTTTCACATCATGGCCACTGAATAAACAACCAGAGTATTTCCAAATAGTTTTAAATAGACTGTTTTTTGTTCAGATTATTTGGCCAAAAAAACAGTTCTAAAACTAGAATTACAAAGTTTGAAAGTCAAATTGAAGTTGCAAATAAATGATATAATCAATCATCTTTATTACCTTGTCAAGGAGGTTATGTTTCTGCTGGCGTACGTTTGTTTGTTTGTTAGCAATACTACACAAGAACCACTGAACCAATTTTGTAATGGTAATGGCCCAACTTAGAAATGATTCGATTTTTGTGGTGATCCAGATAACCACCATTAGGGAACGATGTTTTTGCTCAATAACTGTCTAACTAATAATGATATGAACATGATTCTGAGTACTAGGTGTGGGTTTTCAGGGTCATGAATCATATTATGATGGTAACTTTATCATGGCAGTATTACTTACAGATGTAACAGCAGTATGTGAGCTACCTTGGTGGAGGTCTGCACTCTCCGAGTGCTTTCTAGCTTTTTTATAGCGCAAACTCATAACAAGTGTTATCTCAAGGCACTTTACCATAGAGCAGGCTGAAGCCAGACTCTTCATTTTAAAGATACACATACATGCATATAAACAAATACATGTGATAAATATAGTTGTATATACAGTACATACATCCAGCCAGCCAGGCAGAGACAAAGGGACTAAAAATAAGAATTTATGATAGCAACAAACCAAAGGACGTCCAGACCATAAAAAGATAAAAAGATCTGGTAGTTTTGATGCATGACAGCCTTTGTCTAAATCTATCATTTATTACTGGATACAATGGATGATAGGAAAGGGAGTGAAGCTGAGCTGCTGCTATCAACTATTTTTCTTTAACTCTTTTGAAAAACTCTGTTTTGGCCTTAAAATTACAGAAACTTCTTCCATCATAGATTTCATTCAATATTGAGTTGACAAAGGCAGTTAAAGTATGACAATGTGCCACCAGTCTATTAAACTTAAAGGGATACAACAACATTTTTTTTGTTTTCATGTCTTGCCTCAGTCTTGAGTCCATGACAAGCAGACAGACCATTATTTAGACTGTGCATGCAGTAACAAGGAAGAGACGAACAGAGCTCGCCCACCGCTAATTGGCTTAGCTCAAACACTGGGAGTCAATGGATAGCACTAGCCTGCCTCTGCCTACAGTCATCAGATTAATTCTTCAGCAACTCTAAACAGTCCTGTGTGCTTGTTGTGACTTTTTTTTACCATGTTATGTTATCAATTTTTCTACTCCTAAACAGAGGCTTTGTTTTGTTGACCTACGTCCATGGTGATTTGTGCATGCGCCCTGTGGTTTAGTTTAGTATGTATTTCTTTTCAAAATTACAAAAAGTGCTAATCTTAGGCCAAAAACAGAAAACGTAACATATCACAATAAAAAAAAAAGTCATAACAAGCACATAGGACCGTTTAGAGTTGCTGAAGAGTTTATCTGATGACAGTAGGCAGAGGCAGGCTAACACTATCCATTGACTCCCAGTGTCTGAGCTAAGCTAACCCGCAGAGGGCGTGCTCTGCCCGTCTCTTCCTTGTTACTGCACAATGCACAGTCTAAATAATGGTCTGTCTGCTTGTCATGGACTCAGGATTGAGGCAAGACACGAAGACAAAAAATGTTGGCATGTCCCTTTAAGCCCTTTTCACACATGCAGCCCTGATGTTATCAAGATATATGTGGGTAGTCTACTCGGGTAATTTCCTCATATGGTTGTTCACACTTGCACCTCTCAGCAGGGACTATTGTTGGACAGGAGAGAAGTGGTGGAGGGGTCGCCAGAAGGCAGGAGACATCATTAAGAATATGTGGTGGAAGTTAGTGTTCATTTAGCAGACAAAGCAGCAGAGCTTTAAGCTAAAGTCACAATTTATGTCCTAACTTTAGTAATGCATGTTATAAACTGTATCAACAGCATCGACAACAGAGCTGAGAGTAGCATGGTAGTGGCAGAAGTGAATGTAAAGCAGTGTCACTACATGCATGATGATTTCGCTGGAGAAAGACAGCTGCAGTGTTTAAGCTCTGGTGTGAGAGAGCCGATGGTTCAAACAGATATTCTACTGCACTTTCAGGATGTGCAGTTGAAACAACACTCTGTAATGTCTATTTGAGTTTGTGTTACTCTCTGTATAATCAAAAAAACTTCTCCCTCAACAGTGATTGTTTTTATCCGTCTGGTCAAGACTCTGTTTCTCAGTTTCATGCTAGTCACACACGATGATGTCATCAGCCCTCCCCACAGTGGATTACATTAATTATTTAATGTTGCTTTCACACTTTGGCTCACACAAACTTTAAAAATACTAAGGGAGCACAGGGGATATTTTTGCAAACGTGAAAAGGTTCAAGATAAGACATGGCAAAAATTCAAGTGAACTATGTGTCCCCTAAGCTGTGGATAAAGCCTTAAATCCAAAGCTCACCTCTCAAACAATACACAAGTACAATATCAGCATAACGCCATCACAGTTTACATCTCCAGTGCAATAACTTATTCACTTAATGTACAACAGCTGTTCCTCTGTTTCCTTGTTAGTGCAATATACCCAATTTTTTATTCTTTAATTCGATTTTATTCTTGGATAGTGCACCTTCACCGTTACTTATCACTGTTTTGTTAATAATTTATTGTCCAACTGCTCATAGCTGTTTATAAATATCTACTTATCTATTCACATTTTATTTACTTACCCGTTCATATCTGTTCTCAGTTTACTGCAGCACTGTTTATGGATGCACAGTTAATGTTTACTCATGCACTTCAACTCATTCACAGTTACATGTTACAGTCAGAAATGTAACAAGAGGGTTCTTTATATCTGTATGTAAATCTGGATATCTGTATGTACATATGGGTATTTTATTTATGTTCTCTTAAACTGACAAGGTTGTAAAATGTTGCTTACTGGGACTGCTACAAACAAAGTTTAATGTACTTGTTTATTCAATAACAAAAAAGAATCTATTCTATTCTTTATCAATATCCAAACACTCCATTTTAATCTACTTTCCACAGTTTGCTATTTTAAAGAAAACTGAAGTCTGTCACAATAAACTGAAGTAAAAGGCAGATATGATACTTTATCTGTCATTATTTTAAAAGAACACTTACCATAGCCATACACCACGACCAGACCTGTTACCATCAGGACAGGATGCCAGTTGAACTGCTTGGCCGAACCATCCCAGGCAAACCCGCCGCGCCAGTGACTGTTCCAAACACACACGCACAGGACAGAAGCCAAGCCCAGGCACAGGCAAAGGATGTAGCATACGTAGAAGCTCATCGTGGACCTCATCCTGAGGGGGATCTGCAGGGTAAAAGGGACAAAATAAAAGACTGAGTAGTCAGAGAATGAGCTCTGGATGTCACTGTGTGTATTAAAAAGTTAGACAACCGTGTCTATTTACATTCAGAGCTCATATTTTGCCTTAGTTAGGTTCAGATAACAAATTTTGATGACAGCTAGGGTATGTTCACAAACACTAATGTTCAAAAAAAAACTTCTACTGAGTCCCCCTGATCCAGCTGTATTCTCTCTCTGTTTGAGACGTGATGTAAGAGCTCCTGGCTCTGGTGTGGCTGAACCACCTGGTTTTTATCCTCACAAGAGCAGTCTCATTGTTAAATAGTCTGTACCTCGTACATTTGACTGGATGGATGTCATTTAAATTAATTTCATGCACTCTGTTACTTGTAGTTTTCTATAAACACACAGTGACCAAATACACAGAATGAATATAGGATCCCAATTTGCTTTGTTAAATATTGATTTACTGCTTTACATATTTTTTAAGTAGTTCACACATGTTTTAAAAGTAAAAAGGACTGTTTTTTAAAACCAATTCAATTATTACATCTAAACTAAAAAGCTACTTGAAAACCCTTATAGCTAGATCTAATAGAAAATACACTCATACTGCTCAGAGTAAAACAATGCACTTTTCATAAGGTTGCTGTGAAAAATATTATACATTGATTTTAATTCAAACTTTAAAGTTTAATTTTTTTTAAATCAGTCCAAATCACACACATCAAATACTTATGAATTTTAAATATCTTAGCTGTTTAAAGGCTAGTTTTTTCATGATGTTGTACATGCAAAGATGTTTTTTTTTTGTTTT
Source organism: Cetoscarus ocellatus (assembly GCA_037902135.1). NCBI lineage: Eukaryota > Metazoa > Chordata > Actinopteri > Labriformes > Labridae > Cetoscarus > Cetoscarus ocellatus. The sequence goes on from JBAMNC010001123.1 coordinate 361,909, forward strand.
TGGGTTATTACAGCCTTGGGAAGTCAGCAGTTAGCAGTTACATTGATTTTATGCGTTATTTCCACCTACACAGAGTCAAACACACTTATTTTCATATGGTTAAAGTGATGCCATCTGGTGGAGAGCAATAAAAATGATCAAATCCACGGCAAAAGCCCAATGACCTTATAAAAAGTGCATTTTTGCTCTGAGTGGTATTTGTGTGACTTAATTTAGATCTAGTCATACGTGTTATTAAGTAGCTTGTGTTTTATGGATGTAATGTATTGCCCTCGGTTGCATTGACACCCAGATATAACAAAATGCTTGTAATATGCTTCAATGGCAGGGAGATCAGAAATTGCAGTTTGACTGGATTCCAGTGGCACACTTTTTAGCTGAACAGTATGACCATACTCGGTGCATTTTAGACTTAAATTAGGAAGTGATCTAGAAAAACAAGATTGAATAAAAGCACACAATCTTGCCAAAATTCATGCCATATGCATGAACACAGCCCAAGTTATCAAAAGACAAGGAATAAAAAGCACCTATAATGTGCAAAGTTTTTGAGGGTTGCATGAACTTAAATAAATGTAATTAGTTACATTTCCCCCGTGTATAAAGTCTCAAACTCAGCATTGTAAATAGCAATATGGCATTAAAATACTGGAAACTGTATAAAAAAGGATGCAAAATTATACTTTTTCCTAATGTATATTTATCAATTAGAATAAAATAGAATATTTCATTTGTCAGCAATAAAATTAACCAACATTATTATGTGGCTGTTTTTGTAAAACGTTCAATAAATCAGGCCTACATTTACCTAAACTTTTGGAAAAATTAAATTCTTAAAAACTTAATTTGACATCACTTGAATATATGTTTAATATAAGTCTTCTAATCCAGCTTTAATCATAGGTTGATTAACTTAGCATAACCATCCTGTCTGAAATCCTGTTTCATCGTTAACTACGTGACATCAAATTTTTCTTACTATTTGATCCAATTGAGATGTCTGTGTAGGTTCTCAGTCATCCAGGTCATAGCTATCCAGCGTTGATCTAACTGGCAACAGGACTGGTTCAGACTCTTGATGACATGTCACCTCCTCTCCTAAAGGCTTTTCAGGTCCAAGATTTGACCTGGGAGGAGCCAGACTATAAAGCCTAAGTCAACCATTAAAGTGAAATTGCTGGTCACTTAGCAGAGTTGTTGGCCTAGTTTCACCCTGGAGGTGTGGCTGGTGGGCGTTTCCTGGGTTGTTTGGGTCACATGCTCTCTGCTTCTTTGCTCTTTGGTGTGGTTGTTGTTTGGATTATTCATGAAGCATGAAGAGAATCCAAAACTGTATCATATATTGGAGATAGAAAGTGTCTTAGTCCCCCAGCTCTGACCAGGGAGGATCTCTGTCTTGACAAAAATGGCTTCCTTGACCCCTCTCTTGAACCAACGGTCTTCTCTGGATAAGATGGAGACATCCTCAGAGAATATCCTGTGTCTTAAGATGTTGAACGGCTGAGTCCTGTATGGTTGGTTTCCTGTGCTGTGAGGTTTCCTCGATGTACAGATTGTTGCCTTCCTTGTTGCATCAAACAGCGCAGGTAGGGAATAACAATGCTGCGGTGCTTGCGATTCTCTTCTTCTCTGTTTGCATCTAGTTTCTTGGGGGTCTGGGCAAAGGCCCAATCAGAGTAGCAGCACATGTGGGTTTCTGGGTAACTCCAAGATTGAGGCTTCTGTCTTTCTCAAACGCATAAGAGTACTGGAAACTTACTCCTACAGACCAGGACTTAATATATTACTCATCATCCTCTGAACCACAATATTGGGTGTCATGAGGACCTTAAACCATAGGACTCAGACAGTGTTAATTTTGACAGCACGTTTTTGTTTAGTTTTAGTTAAAGTCCTTTGCCTAAAATTTCTTTTAGTTTTAGTCATAATTTAGTCATTGAAATTGTTTTAAATTTAGTCTAGTTTTACTTGATGAAATTTTACAACATTTTAGTTGATGAAATCTACTGTAAATTTAGTCGAATAAAATATGAAGTGTAAAGTGGAAGGTATTTTTTATGTTTCCTTAAATTTCTGAAGTCATGTTTTACACTTGGATAAAATGAAACATCTAATAACCCTTTATTGAATGCTAGTAAAGTTTGAATGCATAAATTAACAGAAACAACTTTAACTTTTGGGTGAAATGCAATGCAACAACCAGTGAATCTGCCCTACAGGAATATACCAATTTCGTGAAGACAGCAGCTATGATTGGATCGCTCCCCAGCTTATCCCACCACCACGAAGCTAAGGCAGTTGTGATTGGATGTCCCTCTTAAATCATCCAACCTTTCTACACAACCAAAGCTTTGTGATTGGATGTATTCCTAACTTGTTCCTACTTTCTACATGACCAAATTAGGTCTGACTGGATTAAGTCTCTGTCAAACATTTTTGTCTAGTTTTTATTTGTTGATAAAAATGTTAGTTAATTTAGTTTTAGTCCATGTGCAGTCCATTTTATTAGCTACTGTCCAGTTTTTCGTCAGGGGAAAAAAGGTTGTTGATGAAAACTATGACGAAAATAACTAGTCAACAAAATTTACACTGGACTCAGAGGATACCTAAGACAACAGAGGGTAAGAAGAGAGACAGAAAGAGAAACACTGCAGGGTAACACTGATAAAATGTTGCTACCCAAGCTGGGCCTTGACCAAGACTTCCAAGAGAATCAAGAAACTAACAGAGAAGAAGAGAACCACAAGTATCACAGCGTTGTTATTCCCTACCTGTCTGGAGTATCTGAAAGACTAAAGGGGATCTTTCACTAACACAACATTCCTGAACACTTCAAATCCTCCCACACCCTGAGACAGAAGCGTGTTCATCCAGAAGACAGACACAAGCACAGCAACGTGGACCGTGCTGTTCTATGCAACAAGGAATGCAACAATCAGTACACCAGAGAAACCAAACAACATTAACATGAATGCATGGCACAGCACAGGAGAGCGTCACCTTCTGGACAGATATCAGCTGTTCACTAACATCTTAAAGATGCAGGACATTCTTTTGATGAAAACATCTCCATCTTATCCAGAGAAGACCGTTGGTTCAAGAGAGGTGTAAAGCAAGCCATTTTTGTCAAGGTGGAGACCATCCTGAACAGAGGTGGGGGACTAAGAAACCTTTTATCTCCAACATATGATATGGTTTTGGATTCTCTTCATGAACAATCCAAGCAACAATCCCACCAGAGAACAAAGGACCAGAGAGCATGTGACCCAAACAACCCAGAAAACGTTCGCCAGTCACACCTCAAGAGAGAAAGGTCAACGACTCTGCTAAGTGACTAGCCAGAGCATTTTATTTTAATGGTCAACTAATGCTTTATATTCTGGATCCTCCCGGGTCAAGGCTTAGAACTGAAGTAGCCTTTTGGAGATGAGGTGGAATATCTTTAAGAATCTGAACCAGTCCTGTAACCATTTTCATCATCACTGAACCTGAACCACATTAACCCTTTGATGCACAACATGGGTCAGAAATGACCCGCATTCATTTCTATGGCTTTTTAATGCTGGCTAAGTTTATCTTTGTTCTGTCTTTTTAAATCACATCATTTTATGTAAATTGTTACAGGTATTCTTTAAGTATCCTGTTTTTGATTACCAAAAATACTTATTTTCATTTTTCCCTTTTTATTCTTTGAACAGAACCAGATTTTGTTTTACAATGTCAAGTTTGCACACATGGGTCAGAAATGACCCGCACTCATTTCAATGGCTATTTAATGCTGGCTAAGTTTATCTTTGCTCCATCTTTTTAAATCAATTCATTTCATGATTAATTATTACAATTATTCTTTTAGTATTTTGTTTTTGATTACCACATGTTCTTATTTTCATTTTTCCCTTTTTATTCTTTGAACAGAACCAGTTTTTGTATTATGATGTCAAGTTTCTGCACATGGGTCAAAAATGACTTATGTGTAATTTATCATTTAAATCTTGTAATAATAATTTGTTTCAAGTCATTTCTTAAACAGTGAGCGGGGCCAAACACTTGTGCACTCAATATCTACAACATGTTTATTTGTAATTTTGTCACACATACACAAATAACAGGTAACGGATACCACGGCGACTGAATTGAACTGTACTTTACTTTTGTTTGATAACTGCTGAGTTCTGTTCTGACTGCATTCAACTGAACACAATAATATGGAAAGCTGTTTGGGCATGAAATTGATATTGGTGATAACAACCGTAGTTAAGCTCTACTATTACTTCAATTTTGAGTACATGTACTCAATTTATGTCAACTAGTGCACTAGTAGACTAGTGAAGCAAAATGTGTCACAATGACTACATGTAGATCAAAAATGGTCACTAGTAAAACTAGAAGACTGTTGTCAGGTCTACTTGTAATACTTGTAGACTTAAAAATGTTTACTTGTACTACTAGTAAGCTTTATATGCTAATAGGGGAGAGGAAAAGCAAATTTAAGCTTCCCATTTGCTTTCAAAAATATTACAACTAAACGGGGTCCTGGATTTGTTTATAATCCCTCATACCTTATTTGCATTAGGTCTACTGGTACTACTAGCTCATCTTTTGGCTTTACTAGTACTACTAGTAGAAAAAAAAGTATGACAGTACTACTAGTGAGATATTTTGAGTTTACTAGTAGTTCTAGTAAACAAGAATTTTGTTTTACTAGTAAAGGTTTTTGGCCCACTAGTGCGCGAGTACACCTTACTACTTCTGACCCATGTGTGTAAACTTGATTTAAAAATATAAAAGGTGTGATTGTTCATAAAGAAAGGGAAGGGAAAATAAAAATGATGATTTGTACATAACAATAACAAGTAATTTAGTGCATACTTGTAATATTTACTGATAAAATACATTTATTTCAAAGATATGTCACAGAAACACTCAGTCATGAATGAAATAACACAGGAAATGGACATGGGTCATTTTTGACCCATGTTGCACATTAGAAGGGTAGTGATAAAAAAAGGTGTTTTACTCAAAAAGAAATAAGGGGAAAAATAAAATAAGGATATAAGATGACAAAAAACAAGTTTATCGAGGAATACCTGGAAGACTGAATGATTAAATTAATTCATTGCAAAGATATAGACAATAAAAACTGAGCTGGCTCACTTTTGATCCATGTTGGGCATCAAAGGGTTAAACACATGAACACCACCTAGTTACCTCCATCAAGGATCCTGTGTTTTGCCAACATTTGTCTGTCTGTTGCTGCGTTCCAGTTGTACTGGGAAGTCGGGATTTCGGATTTCCGAGTGGGAAATTTCATCTGGAACGCCCTCGAGGTCGGAATTTCCTACTGGGAAGTTGAGGGATCCTCACCACCCCTGAATTCACAATCAAAGATGGCTGCCCCCAGTATGAACAGTTATTAAGCTCCTGTAATATTCCATTTGTTAGCTCTTCTGACTAGTGTTTGTCGCACTAAATCAGTTGTATACACAGTATTATTTGATGTTTATATATAGAAACATTGCTATAGTGTTATTCACATTCTTCATGTGGTATGTGCAACTACAACGCAGGGCGTGCTAACAACAGCTAACAATAGCCTCGTAGATCAAGTATTTTTTTCAGCTTTGTAACTGGAACACTGATAACTCGGATAAGATTTCATTCCCACTTCCCTCTTCACAGTTCAGATGTAAATGGAACGCAGCATTAGCAATCACACCTTAAAATAGTTTTAAACAGATGTTGTTGAAATATGCATTAATTTCATGGTACAGAGAAAATGTGATTAGGTTTTGGTGGAGATCAGATGTGGATCGAGAATTTTTGAAAGGATTTGTCACATAGGTGAGAGGGCAAATAGTGTCAGAAATGCCTCAGCGTAGGTTTGAACCCTTGGACCACCTCTGATTGAAAACCTGTCAGCCAACTGAAGGCCATATTAGAGACAAATTTATAGAGGGGATTTACTGATATTATTTTAAAATGTATTTTATAGAAAAACAATTGTGGCTATTCAGTGTAGTCATTTATTGCTCTTATCTTTATAACATCATACTCATTATTTTAACAACACATTTGGTTATTATCGAACATACTTTATAGCTGCTTTAAAAATGCCAACACTTCCTTTAATCCTTGAACATACACCAACAGCTAATCAGGGAGCAGCATTACATGCTTTTGTGTTAATCTGTGACAGGTACTCACACTGTTATTTGCTCTCACTTCTTGTTTCTCCGCCTCAGCTGAATTCTCACTTCCACATTCACAGGTGTTGATGTTTCTGAGGGGCAGGCTAGGAGAAGAGGAACCAGCCAGGTGCATCTGCTGCCTATAATAGCTTGACAAGTGAGACGGAGATGACTTTGCTGTTTCCTAAAACAATAGCACAGGGCAATGTTCTGTCCTAATTTGGGACAGTCCCTGTGCACATTTTCACCAACTGAAATAACTTACTACAACATTTCACTACATTTAAAACACTGATTTGTCTGTATGTAGATATGAATATGTTAATGCCCAAACTGATAAAAAAATATGTATGAAAGTGCAGTATTAAGTAGCTGAAACACCATTTAACAATTAAAAAAACTCTTAAATCATGATACGTTGTAATACAATGGAAACTTACTATAAGGTTTGTTTGAATTATGAAACAATAACATTATAGATAATATTACACTAGAGATGACAAGTAGAGGAGAAAAAAATCACATTTTAAGACAATAGTGGGTATAAAGATATAATTGGTGCATAAAAGTATCTGGGTTTGGCATATGATTTTTTAATAACAATACTTTCATTCATATTGTTAATGTTAATTTTGAACAGAACAAATAATAATAAACAATAATGGAAATAAATTTCATGATAGAACTATTAACAATAATAGTAACAATAATAATACATACAACACGAAAGTAAAACTCATGACAGAACCACTAAAAATTATAAAAATGAAAATCATGAGTATAAAAATATTAATGAAATGATCAGAAAAATTCGTAACATCCATAACTTTGTAATGAATAACTTTTAGAAGCAGTATTTGTCGATGTTAATGGTTTGACTGTTTATCTGCCATTTTGCTGTTGATAGGAGCACTGGTGTCAAATCTTATTGTGTCCTGAGCTCATCACAGTTCATAAAAAAAAGTGTCCCTGTTGGAGCTCTGAAAACCTGGTCACCTTACCTATGAGGTAAATGTCATAAGAAATGTCAAGGAAAACAGGCTCCTCAGTAATCTCAGATAAAGTTAATTCTACCATAACGTATATGTATTATTATTTTACATCACGATCGCGTTGGTCCAAACATTTTCAGCGCACTAAAAGAGTTTTGTTACCAAAAGCTGCTCCTGCAGCCAAAGCGCAGAAGTGTCGGATTTACGCACGTACCTCTCGCTCTCCCTCTCGGCGTCCTCTGCTGTCAGAAGGAGTTCAGCGGTGTTTTACCATCATTTACAGCCTCGACAGCTCTGTGACAAGGTCCATGAATGACCTCTCCTGTCGTCCCCTGATAGTGTGACAAAACGGCTGCGTTTACAACTCTGCGTTTATTAATTTCAGGAGGGATTGACTTTATCTTACCTAACCTATTTCCTCATTCATGCCGCAATGCATTTTGGGACATGAAGTTTACTGGCATCAACACGGCTGTTCATGAGAAGAGAAGTTAAAAAACAGAATACACGGCACTTTGACCGAGATGGAAGTTGCTGAGGCTCATAACTTCGCTTTCTTTGTTCGTAAGTTGCCACAACTTGATCAGAGCCCTGGAACCTGAACGGAGGCTGCGCTGCGCGCTTTATGATAATAAAAGTGATCCTGCAAGGAGGCGAATGTAACATGTTGTTTTCAGTTTACAGCAAAGGCTTTTCCCAGAAGGCGGACGGTCCCAGGGTGATGTAACCTAACCCTCTATACCAAATTATTGTTAATTTCAAGTCATGTGAATAAAATTTTTCAAAAGACAGTTGTTTTGCTGGCGAGCTTTTGAGCGTGACATTGTTTGCCTTATCTCTCCGACTCTTATCAGGCGGTAGCAAATTGCATGATGACTCAGCATTTCACTAATTTGGGCACGATATTGTGCACATGCGCTCTCACCACGCTGAGATACTCCGTCTGGGTGGAGGAGCAGCGCGTAAATACTTACTCGAATTACGCACGGAGATGGCACATGTTCATGGCGCGTTGTTTCTCACAGCCTCAAGCCAAGCCTCTCTCTCGCTCTCATTTTCCAACTTAACCCTTACTAATCCAAGCAGTTTCTGGTCGTTTTTTGCGTCTCTCACATTTTTACTCACTGTGGTCTCATTTTTCTCTGCAATATGAAGTCCAGCACCTCTATAGATTCAGGACAACCATGGCTATGATATAACTCATTTATGTCCACATGCAGTGTAACAACATTTACAAGCTACAGATCATTAGAAAAAAGAAAAACAGACATTGAATTTTTCTGATTTTATAATTTAAAAAAATAAAAATAAGGAATTAGTGCACACAACACATTTTCAGGTACCCTCAAGCCTAAGGAACACAGAAAAAATAGTGGTGGTGGTACTTCATTCAAATATGGAAGAGTATTAGGGCCATTTTAGATGGAAAAAATAATTTTCGTCAGGTCGAGATTGAAGTCGAAATGATGAGATTAAAGTTGAAATTTTGAGATAGAAGTCAAAATGACGAGATAAAAGTCGAAATGTTGACAATAAAGTTGAAATACAATTTCATGATAAAAGTCAAAATGATGACATTAAGGTTAAAGTGTTGAGAAAAAGGTCGAAAGTCGAGAATAAAGTTGACATACATATTCTCGTCATTTCAACTTTAATCCCGAAATTTTGACTTTAATCTCGACTGCCCCAAAATTATTTTCTCCATCTAACATGGCCCTTATACTCTTCCGTATTCAAAGAATATACAAATGCTGAGAACCTGTTTTTGCTTCTGACACTTTTCACTCACTGTGGTCTCATTTTTCTCTGCAGTATGAAATCCAGCACCTCTATAGATTCAGGACAACCATGGCTCTTGACTGATGTAACTCAATATCTTGGTGCAGTGTAACAAAATTTAAAAGCTAAAAATCATTAGAAAAAAGAAAAACAAACAATTTTTTTTATAAATATGTATTAATATTTTTCATATTTTTAATATTAACTAGAAAAGCACTCAGAGAGCGCAGGCCTCTGCCAAGCAGCTTCGGACCACTTTGGCGAAAATGGTCCTATCTCCCAACGTTAAAGAATCCTTTAAAAAATTCCTGGATCAGACGGTGATCCGGATCACCCCCAAAATTTAATCAGTTCTTCCATATCCCTTTTCCGACAATTCCTGAAAATTTCATCCACATCCGTTCAGAACTTTTCAAGTTATTCTGAACACAAACAAACAAACAAACAAACAAACAGACGGACAGACAGACAGATAAACGCCGGCAAAAACATAACCTCCTTGGCGGAGGTAAATATATTAATATTATTAATTTACAGTGTACACTGCAGAGGCAATCTGCAAAGCACTCTTTCTTTTGTAAAAACGACAGTTTGCTGGGAAAAGTTTGCCCAGTAACAGGTCTTCAATGTCCTGACAGCAGGCGTCGCTGCTCAGCACTTATGCTGAACGGCTCTGAGCAGGAATTTGAGCCTGCAAGACGATGCCGTGGGCTGAAAATTCAAAGATTTTTTGAACGTTGAATTAAGGAAGTATGTAAATCATTCAAGTCTTGTTGAACGCAGTAAGAAGCATAGATTTTTTTGTTTTTTTCTTTTACAGAATTTAGCCAGAGTAAACGGTTAATTTTCTGCAAATTTTCAAAGAAGACATGAGAAAGTGATGTTGATGAAATCTCATTAAAATTCACCCGTTGTCTCCTGGCTGTTTCGATATGTTACCGACGTTACTTGTGATACATTCAGGTACCCTCGGAAACTTGATAAGCTAATGATTTCACCAGTGTTTTCTGTTTCTGGATAGGACAAATGGTTTGTAAATGCCAGTCATTTAAAAATAAGTGGTATTTTGATCCCGCCGGCAGGATCGGGTAAGTAATTAATTGAAAATTAACAATTTACAAACATAGCGACAAATTACTGACACAACAATACTAAACAAAAAAGGTTATACACAGTACAAATACACTTCATTTAAAGAAGAAGAAGATAAAATAAATAAGATATTAAAAAAGAAAAAGAGAGCGAGATTGACACATGATGATTATAGAAACCTGTCAAAAGAAATGCACACATTAACTCTGTGGATTATTATTATTATTTTTTTTTCTTTTCCTTGAGGGATAAACTGTCAAAATGTACTGTTCAGTTTCCTTCAGAAGCACAGTATATTTTTTGTACATAAATTTATATTTGTGAATGTGAAACTTAGTAAGAAGCAGAATTAAATCAATGAGAAAGATTGCATCTCCAGCCTTGTTACCATAATCATGGCAACCACAAACACTATGTCAATAATAAAGAGAGAAAGGGGACAAAATGTTGATAAAAATATAATCATTAACATTTTCCACAGTTTGTATGTAAATTCACAAGATCAGAATCAATGGGAGCATGTTTCAGGATACAAACCACAAAAGAGCATATATCTACATCACTTTTTAACTTCTGCAAAAAAAAAAAAAAAAATACTTCACAGGGTAGACTCTATAAATCAACTTAAATGAAACTTCTTTCACCTTAATTTTCAAATGAATTTTTATGGTAAGCACCAAACTTTTTTCACATTTGATATTACTAACAAATTTACTCCAAAAGAGCTCTGATGTGCCAACGGGAAGAATAACTCTGACCTTAGATCAGATCCTGTTTAGCAGTTTTAAAACAGTTTTATTCAGTGTGATGTTGCACTCGAGCATTATGAGTGCAATTAGTGTTAATGTACAATAGCCCATGTACTGTCTGTCTTCTGATTTAAAAGAATAAATCATTTAAAAGCCTGTTCATTTACAGCAGGTGTTGTCATATTGATGTTGTCAACAGTTGGAATTGGAAATTGTTGTTGGTGTTAAAGTTAAACTATTGGTGATGTTGTTACACAAGCTTCAAATAATGGGATACAAATTGAAACTGTAATGTTTAAAGTTTTGTTTCTAAAGGAAAAGCAAATCTCATAGCCCGACCCCTTCGTAAAAAAGCTCTAAAAATGCCACTGGTCCAGTGCCCATGTCACATTCCTTAGACCCCCAAGTGCCCTTGAAATGGTGCTGTGGAGGTCACAAATGAGCTGGTAATCTTTGTGCAAATTTGAAAATGTTATTTATTATATTTAGATATTTTACACAGTTATAGGAACGCAATGCACATAAAAACATATTTAAACTAGAAAAGCACTCGGAGAGCACAGACTTCCGCCAACATACAATTCTGGATCACCATGATATGGCGGCCGAGTCTCCGCTCATGTCTGTCCATGTGGAGACCTCCTCCACTGGCATTGCAAGGGAAGCTGGGTAATGTAGTGACATAGGCTTGAAAAACGTTGATGTGAGTCTGCAAATAAACTACAATTCCAATAATGACGTAAAGGGGGCAGAAACCTCACAGCAGCCAAGGAGAAATGAATGGGATTTGCCATTATAAATTTCAGTGTTTTTTATGACGCCAGGCTGGATCGGATCCAGATAAAATTGACCGTGACAAAAGAGTTATAATATATGTGTTATCATGTCAATTTTGAAGTGAATTCATCAAGTGATGTCAGAAATGTGATTTTTTACAATATGGGCCAATGTTAAGTTATGGGATTTTTCACAAATTTTTGAAATTTTTTGCTTCCTTAGAAATTTGCGCATCACCACCAAAATGTAATGGCTTCTTCCTTGGACCAAACCACACCTCTGGTAAAATTTTCATGTAAATCCATTCAGTAGGTTTTGCGTAATCTTGCCAACAGACAAACAAACAGACAGACAGACCCTGGTGAAAACATAACCTCATTGGTGGAGGTAAAAGCATGTGTGTGGGAATGGCAGAAGCCTGCAAATGACTTCTATAAGCCACACCCAAGAGACAATGAAATGTAAAAACTGAACCACCAAAAATAAATATCAAACATCAGATATAAAGTGCAACTAATTTATACAAAGGAAAAAAGTAACAGAATAGAATAAGGAAGGTGCTTAGGAACAATGAATAAATTACTTTTTTATAGGGACGTGGTTGCTGCTCCTGTTCATGTCCAGGCCATCAAATAAACCCCATAGTCTATTTTTCTATGACAAAGAGGAAGCATTTCAATGAATATATTTGTTCCACATGATAGAACTTAAATACTTAATTTAAAGTTGACAAAGAGATGTTTTATACAAGGGAATATAAAGGTTGTTAGCTTGCCTAATTGAATGATTATGAAATTTTGAATGACTGTCAAAATAATTTCATAAACAAACCAATAAATCTGAGATTTGATATAAAATTAATACAAAAATGCCTGTTTGGAAAATGTTAATGTTAAAAATATTTAACAACTGTAGTTTTAGAAAAAGAGGTGCACTTGGTGCTAAAGATTTGGAGAAGGTGGCCAACCTAACGAATTGTTTCTGCAGCTTTAGTGGTTTTTGGAGATATGTGGGAAATGGTGCTGGCCCAAACAATGTTACAATATAATAAAAATGAATAAATAAAAATATAATAAAATGCTAGAAGGCAAGAGTTATTTACAAGTTCCCTTATTTTTCTTAAGATGCCAAGAGATTAATAGACCTTAAAACCAACCTCTCCAGCTGAGTTTGTGATCGATCTGAACACCAAAAAAACGAGTGGATCAAACCTTGATAGTTTCATCATTATCTATCTAAAGTCTGAGTTGATTACCGTCATTTTTCTTGTTTCCAGCAAATAGAACAAAATTAGACTTTTTGGCATTTAAAAACAATTCATTTGTTTGAAACCATATTGAGTAATTAGAAAGATCTTCTAATTACTCAGTTTAGATTAAAATTTCTCAGACAGAATATAGAGATGATCTGTGTTTTCTAGTTTTTCCTAAACTTAAAGTGCTCATGTCTTAAGATCATTATGGTAAATGCTGTGCATTCAAGAGTGAGAGAGTTATAGGCAGGATGCATGGCTTTATTGCTACGTTTCTCCTTTTACAATCAAAAGAGTGAGATATCAGAATCTTACCTTAATGATGGTACTGTTGGCGTAAAGACAATTTGAATAGTCAGATATAAAAAGCTCCAGTCATTTAACCATTCACCAGTATTTTGCACAAAGTCAGTCATGCTGTGTGAGCCTCCAACATGACTGTCCCTTGTCCCTAATTCTGGTTAGTCTTTGTAAAAGGATCTGAAGGTGCAGCTGAGGAAGATCTTGTTTGGTTGGCTTCTTCAGCTTATCCTGACACACCATATGGGCTGTTCAACATCCTGTATTTCTCTAGTCCATCTGGGAAGGAGCCCATAGAGAGTGTTTGTGGAGGGCAGAGACTTTAAAAGCACATCAGGCGGGTGATTGGACAATCATTCTGTCTATGACGTTCACTTTGGGCTGGTCAGGTAACATGGTAGGCAGGCCCAACTGCCTAAAGGGCAGAACGTAAGCTATGTTGTTAAAGCCACACTGTGTAGTTTGTTCTCCCGTCCAGTGGTGAAACTGTGTTTTGCATTCAAACGAATAGCACTATCTAGCACCTCGCTTTTTCAAATGTGCGTTACAACCGCTGAGCTCTACAGTAGCCGGTATGTGCCTAGAAGCTATGTCAACATGTCATCCAACACTTCGAGATTTATTTGGTAAAGAGGTATGTTATTTTGAACAAACTGCAAACTGCATTGAATCATTCGTGTTAGGCTTTCAAATTTGCCGGGGCAGTGACAAGTGCGCCTCGCTGTGCTCCTTCTCATTTTCAGTCACGCTGGCTCTGAGCGAAAACGCGTTTAGCCTTAGCCAGCAGTACTATGTAGTGCTTTATGTCCATCTCGGCTGTTCATAGTTTTTATAGACTGGAAGGACATGAAAGCCTCTATAGGACTTACCGGTTCTGTGTAAATACAGATAAGAAATTCTTCACTCAGGAGGACAAGTCAGATTGTCGGCAGAGGCAATTTGACACCAATAAGGACATATTTATAAATGTGGACGTTGTTTTTAGCTCATAAATTACTTACAATGCTACACATTGTCCCTTTAAACAAACTCTCACCAAATTGGCTGGAATTGGAGTGAAAATGTTCTTCTATAGAGAAGTTTGTGGTGTTATTCATTTTTTATTTGATAAAGAATTGTGGTCCAGATCTCATAAAACTGATACTGAAGCCGACAGTAACTCCCTGCTGTCGTCTTGTTTGTAGTTGCACCTCTTCCTGCTCTAAAGGACGCTGACTGGGCTGTCCCACTTTGGGCTGCTCACAACCATTATAGATTGGAGCTTGACGAGATGGATCTGCCTGAATTCAGTCATTAAGTCAGGCGGATCCACCTGCACTGCAGGGCCATCTTTAACTGGGGGCTTTTAGCATTAGGATGGGTAAGGATCAGCATCTCCAAGTCAGAGGCTATGGTTTTCTGCTGGAAAACAGTAGATTTCCTCCTCTAGGATGAGTCCTTGCCTCAAGTGAAGGTGTTCTAGCTCCTCTTCACAAGTAAGGGCGCATTGTGAGATCAACAGGTGGACTGATGGAGCATCGGGTGCACTGAACAGTGCCACTGTGGGGACAGTAAAACTCTCGACATACTATCTGATCTACCCTGTAAGCTGGGCTTTTTCAAACTTTTTCACAAAGGGCCACATATATAGAAAAACAAGGTCAACAGGGCACCACTGATGTACCTATCAAAGTACAGCCGCAATGGGGCGGGGCTAACCCTCACCACATAGAACTCACCGACGATGCTGCTGCAAGGCCATCAGCTGCAGTGATTTGTGGTTGGTAGATGAGTGAAAAGGATACAGATGGAATAATGTCAGCTAATATATCCTATTATATGATATGATAAGATCCCGTTGAAATTCGAGCGGGCGTGACGTCACTAAGCGATGCAACGGCGACAGCAACCAACTGAGCTATTTATGAACAGGTGACGCCACTTGGGTGGGCACATGATCTTGGTCGGCAAGTCGCGTTCGGTGTGAACGCACCTTTAGTCTATTAAAGTTGGTAAAATCGATCCAGTGCCGATTAAGATATCCTTGATTAGTGAAAATGCTCAAAGAAAAAAACAGCCTACATCACTTTCGACAAGGCAGACAGTCAGTCTCAGTAAAAGATAAAGATTTTGGGGTGGTGAAAAAGATTCCAGAGGGGCCCTTGTTGGCCCAGGTTCCCACTGGATGCACCCTTGTTCAAGATGACACTGGCTACATTCATATGCAGTCAATATTCCGGTTTCTGAAACATTCAGAATAACCCAGTTTACATGCGTGAGCAAACAGGGTTACTCCTCTATGCATAGTATCCCTCACAAAACAGTGACGCACAGAGACCATCATCACGCACAGAGAACGTCTTCTTCCTGTATCCAATAGCAACGACAACAACAGCAGCAGCACGGCGGATAATGAACGGTCCGGAGCAGCTAACAGTCGGCTTCGTTTGCGCTTTGGTGCTGGTACTGACCCACCACCAGTACTTGACACTATTCTTTTTCAGTTTCTTCATTAATGGAAGACGAGAACATGAAGAATTAGGAAATCGAGCTGGAGCTGTGCCATGACAACAAGTACTTCCTGTACTCAAATGACCAAGATTCTTTGCGAAAAGAACATGCACAGAACACAACTTAATGCTCCTTTCAATGAGGGTATCCCAATAGGTGTATACATGACCAAATATTCAGGTTAGAAAAGGACTAACCCAGGGGGGATTTTCGGGTTTTTAGAAACCGGAATATGAGCATATTCCAGTTTTTCAAAAGGTTTTTTGGTGTTAACATGGCTGCACGCAACCGAGTTATTGCTAATATTCCCGTTATGAAGGGTTTAATGACTGCATGTAAACGTATCCAGTGTTCCCCATTTCCCCCCTCACTGGTGAAACCTTTGTTGATGTAGTTATTTTGCTAAAGAAAAAAAAAAACAACTTTAGATTTTCACATCCCTGCTCTTGTCTCTGGTCATTTCATTGATTGTTGTGATCTGCCCTGTAATTAGCATCATTCAATATGTATTTTGTGTGATTAAGTTTGGTCAAACTGGTCTTGTTCTCTCATTTTAGAAGGTAAAGTTTGCATTTTAATTCATGGTTATGATACATTTATATTAATGAAGAGTGCTTTTAACCCTCCCAACTCAGTGTAATCACCAAGTGGTAACACTCACTTTATTTACTTGTACCTCTGGAACCAAACAACAGATCTGTACAGGTTTTAGATGACTTCAGATCAAACATATCCCTTAATTATTTAAATCCAGCCATGAAGTGTTTTTTTTTTGCAGGGGTCATCAACTACTTTTGTTCAAGGGCCTTTTTTGTTGCTAGATGTACGTTAGAAGGCTGGATTTTTTTTTAAAGGAATATTATTAATATTTAAGTCTGACCAACATACAGATGCCATCTTAATTTTAAAGTAACTGTACACGGGACAATAAAGATATTTTACCTTATGCTTTCTGGGGCTGTCATGTTTCTCATCACTGGTTTTGACTCTCAATCCCCTGGACTTTCAGGTGTCAGATCAAATATGAAACATTCCTGATATAAATATTTCAGTTACAGCTGTTTTAATGGTTGCATTCATAGATATATAGTTCACACTAATAAGACCGGTAGGGGTGTAACAACAAAAAGATACCCTTAAAGCAATAACATATTTTTCTACCTCATATTTTCAGAATTTGATGATGTTTTGGGGGCCGCATGGAAAGCCGTGGGGGGCCTGATTTGGCCCACGGGCCGCCTGTTGATGGTCACTTTTTTATTGGGATTTTTTTGTGTCAGTGATAAATTAATTGGTGATTTTTCATATCCCAGTTTCTGATAAAAAATATATCAGTGTCAACTTCCTGTCTGTGTACTGACCAATCAAATGCACCCAATGCCTCCTGTTGTTGTCCACAGTGTCCAATCAGGAGCAGCCAAAGTTCAACAAAGTTCCCAAAAGAATCAAAAAAGAACTCTGAATGATGTGATATTGCCCTGTGTAATATCTGGAACAAAAATGCCTTAAGAGTGACTTAAATGACTAAAATGGAGTAAAACATCTAAAGGTATATGAGTAAATATGTAAATACTTTATGTTGTCAGTACCTTTGCACACTTTGAATTTTGTTTTCACATCTGACCAGATTCAGATGTGAAAAGGCTTGATTATCGTTGTTCAGGGTGTGATTTATATCAAATCCTGTGTGATTTTAATTTTATTAAGAGTTTCTCTTCTTCTTTATGGTCATACAACTGAGTGTCTTCGTCAGCGCCAGCAGGGGGCGCAATCGTTCAAATAACGACAGATAAAAAGTTGAGATGGGGTTTTCTAATCCAGTCAACACTGTTCATGAGTGTGCCATAAATTTAATCGACACTCATCCAACAGGCCGGCTTTAACAGCGACGTCTTTACAACTTTAAGAAGAATAACTGCGCGAGAGGGCCAGAGTAAACACTCTAACTGAGCACATCAATCAACCAGACCTGAGGACAAGTCCTCACTAAGGTCTCAGTTTGGAGTATGTATCCCACTCTGATATACACAAGTTAACTGCGGTCAAACCTCCTCAGTTTTTAAATTTAAAGTGCTCATGTGTTAAAGCCTTTACGGTAATGTTCCGCGCCAAAGAGCGATGTGTAGTAATACCGTTGTTATTGTATCAGATATCATTAGAGGTCGATGAGTGCTCGATGCAGCTTAATTTCAGCCTTTTTAAATGAAATTAAAACATTTAAATTTAACTGGTGAAACTGGCACCGGACCTCTTGGACTGTATTAAGTACTTTTACTGTGTAATTTTTGAGTAATCCACCACAAAAGTGCATGAAACACTAGCCTACTATATTCAGATACTCTCACTAACTCTGAAGTCCAATACAATACTTTTCTTTTATTAGTACCTAAAGTTACTTAATCCTTGTGAAGAGTACTTTCTGGGCCATGCGCCGTAGAGTACTTTTTCTTGTGTACTTTTTTTTGAGTAATCCTCTATCAAAGTACATGATATTCTGCCATGTTTAGACACTCTCACTAACTTTAATGTCCAATAAATACTTTCTTCTATTAGTACCTAAAGGAACTTTTATCATCATGAGGAGTACTTCTTGTACTATACCTCATAGCAATGTAAAGTACCTTTTCTTGTGTATTCTTTGAGTAATCTACTCTTTAGAATACAAACATATTATGACAAAATAACATTTCGACTAACTTTTATGTCTAATAAAAAAAAATTTAATCCATTAGTACCACATGGAACTGTGAGGAGTATATCCTGGACCATGTGTGCAAGCAATATGAAGCACTCTAATGTGTACATTTTCAGAAATCCCCTTTTAAAATATAAAATGGACTATGATATTCAAACATTTTCACCAACTAGAGTCCAATACAAAACTCTTCTTCCATCAGTACCTTTAAGGAACTTATTTCATTTAACAGTACTTCCTGGACTATACACCATAACAACATAAATTACTTTTTCTTGTGTCCTTTTTGAGTAATCCACTCTTTAGAACACAAACATATTATGATAAAATAACCTTTTGAGTTATTTTTATGTCCAATAAAAAACTGTCCTTCCATTAGTACAACATGGAACCAATATCTTTGTGAAGAGTATATCCTGGACCTTGTCTGCAAACAATCCGAAGCTAGTATTTACTGTGTACTTTTTGAGAAATCCACTTTTAAAATACGAAGTGAACTGTCATATTCAAGCATTTTGTCCAACTGGTGCCCAATAAGAAACTTTTCTTTCATTAGTACCTGATGACACTGGTATCGTTGTTAAGAGGACCTCTTTAACTTACACATGCAAGCAGTATTAAGACCTTTTACTGTGGGCATAAAATAGCCCAGGGAGTACTCTTCCTTTAGGTACTAATGGAAAAAAATGTATTTTATTGGACATCAAAGTTAATGAGAGTATCTGAATATGGTAATATGATGTGTACTTTGAAGGGGGATTGAAAAAGTACTTCATACTGCTTGCACATATAGTCCAAAAAGTCCTCTTGACTATGTTACCAGTATAATGAGGTACTATTGGAAGAAAATGGTATTATTTCATTTTGATATCTGCCCAAAAGCCTGAAAATGAGCTGCACCATGCACTCATCGACCTTTGACACCATGTTCTTACATGTTGGAAACAGAGGCATCTGGGAGCCAAAGTTAAAGGGCTACGACAACATTTTTTTTGTTTTGTGTCTTGCCTCACTCCCAAGTCCATGACAAGCAGATAGACACCATTCTTTCGACTGTGTGTGCAGTAACAAGGAAGGGACGGACAGAGCTCGCCCACTGCTAATTAGCTAAGCTCAAACACTGGGGGTCAGTGGATAGTGTTAGCCTTCCTCTGCCTACAGTCATCAGATAAACTCTTCAGTAACTCTTAGTGGTTCTGTGTGCATAGTTGTGCTGTGTTTTTTTCGCCTACTTACAAGCACCTCTGCAGTGGTTTGCGCATGCTAAGTGCTAATCTTAGTCTAAAAATAGATAACGTAATAAAAACAAACAAGCAATTGTTTGTAACAAGCACACAGGACTGTTTAGAGTTCCTGAAAAGTTTATCTGATGACTGTAGGCAGAGGGAGGCTAACGCTACCTATTGACTCCCAGTGTTTGAGCTAAGCTAATTAGCGGTTTACAAACTCTTCCTTATTTCTGCATGCACAGTTGAAAGAATGGTGTCTATCTGCTTGTCATGGACTCTGGAGTGAGGCAAGACATGAACACAAAAAATGCTGGAGTGTCCCTTTAAGGCTAGACTCCTGTATTTCACTCTTTTGATGGTTAAAGGAAAACAGGGACATGATGTAGTCTTGCAGCCGGCCTGTCACCCTTTGCGGTTTTTGACATGGAGTATTTACCGTAAAGGCTAGGACACAAGCGCACGAGCGTCTGGTTGACCTCAGTGCAGGACTCACATGTGGTATCACTCCAGACTATCAGACTGCATTAAAGGGTCTTATATGAAGACAGCCCTGCTGAATATGAGGGCCCCCCAAAAGCTTCTGAATTTCCCAACAAGCAGTGAAAAAAAATCCTGAGAGTAGATCTTAGAATATTTCCATCCCTCAGAGTGCGCAGGCAGCACTTTCACTCTCAGCGGTGTCGTTTTGCATAAACAGGGTCTCCCTGGGCTCAGATCAGATCCGCTGTTTCCACGTCCATCTCCGGTGAGGTCATCGTGGAGGTGGGCCTGGTGGGAGAGGCTGTTACAGCCGCAGCCCCGCTCCACAGCCTCATAATCGACACTGAGGGGGTGAAAGTTACGAGAGGAGGAGGTGGAAAAGCGACTGGCTGAGGGCTTTGGTTTTTGACTTTCTTTTGCCGTCTACAGGAGACACCCGGTCTGAGGGGGGGACAAGTCCTCAGCTGCGACAAAGAAAGTAAGTTTGGTTAGAAGCTGATAATTAGAGACTCACCTCAAGTGGTCACTGAGAGATGTCGACTGATTTATCACCAGCGTTGTCTCCGTGGTGTTCTGTAAAGCCTGTGATTTGTTCAGCTGTTGTGTTTCTATTGCTGGACCTTAATTTGATGAATCAGTGATTTGTCCTCCGTTGGACCAGTGAGTTCAAGAGCTGGCGACTCACTGGTCTGCCTATCAAAACTGTACAATACTGGAATACACGTCCAACACGTAGGCCTGTAGCACCACAAGGAAGGCATCTAATACAAAGAAAAGAGTTTAAGTATTGCATGCTATTTGTGTCCTAAAGGGAAAAAACACACACGCCCCTCAGCAAAAAGTGGTTGATATTAACAAGTATACTTATTTTATACTTAAACTGAAGCAGTATACTTGAAGTTTACTTTTTATCTACTATATTTTAAATACTAAAAACACAGTATAATGTTGGCTTATACAGAAAAGTATGAAGTAAAGGCTAAGACAAATTAGACTTACACTTATACTTAAATATTAAAACTTATACTTTAGTATACTTTTTACTGCCCAGCAAGTTTCTTTTACCTTTTTTGACAAGGAAGGATTCAGTTCTCAGTTGGAGACACTATTTTGTTGACGTTTTTTACAAGCAAAGGCACACTTTACCGTTTTGGACAATTTTTGACCATTTTGCACTTTGTATTTATACCTTATTTTCTCTGTTGCCTGCCACAGGGACTGCAGATGGAAATTAGCTAGAAAGCTATAATCTGGTGCAGAGCATCTCTACTCTGATGAGCCTAATGCTTTTTTCTGTACATGCCCCCTGAAAAATAAAAATATAAATTAAAGTAAAATTAAAACACAGAAGGACATGATCTTGGAGAGACTATTTACATTTTTACATGCAGATGTGCACTTTTTCTTTTCATTTTTCCATCAAAGAAGGGCTTGATTTTACAGAGGCTGTTTGTATTTGAAATGCACATCTTTAATGATTTAAACAGGTATTTTTGTAAATACTCCGTATTTTAAAATGTTAAATAAATCAAACTTGTTCTCAACGTTCTGTCTTGTGATTTTGTAAATACATTACGGTCTAGTGTACATACAGTGTGAGTTAACTTTGAGAATACTTTTAGTATGTTTCAAGTATATTAATAGTATGTTATAAGTAATAAGCTAAGCAAACTTACAATTATACTTAAAGTATAACAAGTAAGCTATTAAAATAGTATAAAATACTAATTTTTAGTTCATTAAAGTATACCTGAAGTATACTTCAACAAACTAAAATGTGGACTAGAAGTATGTAAGAAGTGTAAAACTAGAACAATGGCAGTATCTAGAAGAGTACACTGTAAGAATACTTAAGTAAAGTTAAATGTGGACTAGAAGCCGGGTGCGATTCCAGTCTGTGGCCAGTTTGCATAAGTACACTCATAGCATACAGATGAGTGTACTTGTTGTATACTCGAAAGGTGTTGTAAACTTAAAATGGCCTTATAAAATATACTTAAAAGTATACTTTTATAAACTTAAAATGTTCCAATTTAGTCCGAAGAAGTATTAAATTAGTATAGTTTCTAGTATAGGCTACTACAAGTATATGCTCTGTAGTACACTTGCTATACTTATACTCAAGCATACTTAATAAAATGAACTTCAAGTGTTATACTTTTTGCTAAGGGGTGCCCTATCATGCCATTTTCTATGTTTGGATATCTGATAAAAAAAAAAAAATCTGATTAATAATTTTAACTGCAGTGATTCCCAAAGTGGAGGCTGCTGAAGGGTTGATGGTGTGGCAGTCTTCACAAAAATATTGTGTTTTATTTTGCACAGCAATCAAAGTGAAGTGTATTTTGTGTTAAATGGAGGACAACAGTCAGTGCCATTGTGCACTTTTTTGCAGAAAAAAATAGAGATAAATGATAAAAGTTTGGGATTTGTCATAAAAGGCCTGACTGAAGGTGTCTTTGTGTTGACATGAGTTTTCAGTGGTTCTCAAAGTGGGGCTAATGGTCACCAGGTGGGGCCCACAGTGACATCATTTAACCTAGCAGCATGGCTAGGTTAAAGTGATGCAACGCATTGGTTAAGGGGCCGTCCACATGGTGACAAATTCAGGTATATCCACTAAAGTTTTCAATCATATATGGGTTTCGTCCAAACAGATACCCGAAAACATACATTTTTGAAAACGGGTCCCATAGCGGCTAAATCTGACAAAGAATATGGAAACCTTCTGAAACAATGATGCCATAGGCCCCCCCACCTCTCCCTTAAACCCCATGCATGAACCCCAACGTCAACAGAAACAATATGGTGTCCTGTGCGTGCTGCAGAATCTACTGAGCTTGTTATTAACCTTGTGCAGCAGCTGGACTTGCCAGATTTAAGGTCTGTGATCATGCAGATCCATCTTGACAGGCTCCAATCTACAATGATTGTGCTCAGCCCAAAGTGGAACGGCCCAATCAGAGTCCTTCAGAGCAGGAAGAGGTGAGAGAGACGAGCGAGACAATGGCAGGAAGTGACTGTACTTATAGGGATTAGCATAGATGCTATCAAGCTTCGGTAGCAGTTTTATCAGAGCTCGACTGCATTTCTTTCTTAAATGAAAAAAAAACAAACAAATAACAACACAACTAGTGAAATATTTTGAACAGTCTATCTGATGTGCCGGGTTAGCTTGTTATGGCTTTAACAGCAAAATTCTCTGCTCCTCTATGACCTTCATGAGCAACAAGAGGACACAGAGAACAACATACGCCAGTGTCTTTTTTCACAGTTCTCATGATGTATGCTCCATGTCTTCTTCTTTGGTTTTATTGTATGTCTGCAGCAGCATCATAGCGCCACTCACAGGCCTGGCATATGTACTACAGTGTTTTCAGTGTTTTCATGTGGATTGACACATTTACTGAAACAATGCCGTCTTTACAGAGAACGTTTTAAATACCAAAATGTTTTCGTCTCTGTGTGGACAGGATCTCAGTTTGTTGGAGGATTTGCAGGTTAACCAAAACCAACATGTTGCTTTACAAAACAGTACAAGTAAAAACAAAAGTCCTACTTAACCCTTGACCTCACCTCTACAACAGTCACATTGACTGTTTTCATATCTTCAAATAAAAAAAAATACTTTCAGTATAAATTTAGATAGACCTGTTTTTATCCTTTGAAGGAAATGATTAATAAAATTCTAAAATAAGAATATGTCACCAAAGGGTCTGACTGACAGCCTGTAAATGTGCTTATTGATATATGCATAAACCTGAGGGGTTTGGCTTGAGAAGAAGAGTTTCATATGCAAAAGGGGGCCTGATAGAAATTCATTTGGGAACCACTGGTTTATGTGTTGATGTATACAGCTGATGGTGGGGAAGGGGCTTAGTGACTAATTAAAACTATATATATATATTTATATATATTAGATTTTTTAAAAGAGAAATCTATATGAAGTGTGTTTTGATTTTCATCTACATTACATTTCACTTTAGCAGTGACATTTCTTCTTATGTGGCTCTTAAATTACTTATTCAACATCCTTTTGTTTGGAGGTGGAACATAGGGGCTGATGTTAGTTATAACTCAGTTATCTATAAACAGTCTGTCTAACCTTGATTGTTGTAGCCTAACAGACATAGTCAGGCTTTTATCTAAGTTTTATATTGTTCCTCTACAGCTTTATTATGGTGAAAACAGTAACAGCTACATTAGAAATAAATTTAATTTTGTCTATAAGGATTTCTTTTTGGTGGAAACATCATTTTTGCCTCTTTTTACAGTAAAATGTACATTTGTTTTTGGAGTGGGACAAAATAGCTTGTGTAACTTCTGAATTGAGTTTATATTGGTATACAGTGTGCACCAGATCCCTCACTGGTTTGGGTATGCAACAAGCCCAAAAAAAACGCAGCCCGCAACTGTCAATATTTACAAGCAACTTTTTTTTAAAAAGAAGCCCAAAGTCGCTTACAATAAGCGGACCTGGAAACTATGTGTTTGATCCTGTATTACAGGCTCTAAATAGCTGTTTTCTGAACACTTTATTTTGTTGTCTCATTAAATGCAGCTGAGCTTCTTCAAACCTCACTGTCATGTTGGCTCTCTCCTCCTGAGCTGAGCTAACATACATATTTTTTTTTTTTTCTTTTTGAAACACTGGTCAAGATGAGGGTCTTGATTATAAAGCATTGCAGGGAACACATCTGCCTGTGACTGTAATGATTAAATCAAGATGTGGTGAATATACTATGTTTTGAAAGGGAGCAATATCCCTTTGCGAAAGATGTTTCTTAGGAGCTGCACCTAAATCCAATCCTCATGTTTTTTCAAGACCAAGTCCTGCCTGAGAAGTCCTGAAAGTGTGCTCTAGTCGTACAGTATGGCCTTTACATGGTTAATTCGGGAATAACTGTTGAGGGAAGAAAAGTGTAGCTCTGGCTGTTTTCTGAAGTTAAATATATGATTTAATGTGCACATTCTTTTTCATATAGCATTGCTATTTTGACTGACATCTTGTAAGCAGACTCAGAGCCTCAGGGCTTCACTCCATCTATTCTTTCTTTAATGTGTGTTGTTTCTAGCTTGTGTAACCAGTGCCACGTTACAGTCAAACTCTGCAGTTGAAGGATAAGCATTTCCCTGCCAGATGTTTAACACAAAAGCATGAAAGCAATGTTTAAGCATGAAAGTGGTCTCAGACGTCAAGTTAATGAGTCAGGGGGTGTGAGATTGGGTGTATGTTTTCATTTTACCCTTCTCCATGTCAATAATATCAATCCTCGACTGCAGAGAGTGAGGCTGTTTCCACTTGATGTTTCAGTGTCTTGATAGAAGTAGAGTTTCCAGAGGGAGTTTACACCCCATCATCTTCAGATATTCTAGATGGCAGATTATATTTGGATAATGTTGACAAAAAAAATAGTCAGACACAATAGGAAAACTTGACTAGGAATGGGAATTGCTAAGATTTTATTGATACCAATGCCACTAATGTTTCTGCTTACCCATCCAATTCTTTTAAAGTCCCCGCATGATTCCTGTTGATTTTCTGTGTGGGCAAAAGTTTGCCTGAGTGGTTTTCAGGGGCAAAAATGTCAAAAAACCCACAACACCCCTGTTACATGGTGTCATGCTGCTTGGATGAATTCCTCTTCAAGTTGCTGGTGTCTCCACTCACTGAAAGTTATGCCGTAAGCGTCTTTTTGTTGAAAATTAAGCCATAATTCTGAACACTTCTGCCCCGTCTGCCATGGTTTTTGACTTCTTTGTTGTCATTCCTGCTGACTGCCTCTGATGAGAGCGTGGCATCTTTGGTTTGCAAAGCATTGCAGAGCAAAGTGGAAGGAATCAATAAGGCAGTTGACAAGAAGACTAATGATTTTGATTACTTGTAGGATTTAGTACGCAGCGTACATGTATTCTCGCTTTTACCTGTGGAAAATTGTAGTCATACAAGTACAACCTACAGTTTCTACAAAATGCAGCTGAACTGTGCACATTTATTGATAGAGAATGGAAAAGAAGGCAAATGTTGCACACATTGCCATTTATTTTCACAGTTTAGCACCTTTACTTGTTTTGGTCTACGTGTCTGGAACAAACTGCAGGGCCACAGAGAGTGGTGTGACGAAAACCTGCAGCTGGGAATGATGATGAGGGTGTTGTGAAGATCCAAAACCAAACGTTTAAGTGGAAGAAAGAGCTTGAAATGAGATAACTGAATTCTTCATTGTGTATTTTAACTGTTCATCACTGTGAAAGAAATGAAAATTTGTACTTAGAGAGCACTTCCTCCTACCTATGAATATTAATACACAGCAGGATTCTTCATGAGATAAAATCATTTTCTGAACGTGATTACACATTCCTTATTTAATAAATGGACTGGGCCTTAACGAGAAACTACATTTATGATGATCCAGGACGCCTGTGAGACAATAGATTAATTAAAAAATATTCTCTCCACTAGAGCTGGGAAAATAATAGAGTTTTATTTACTGGCTTTCACAACTATCTGATAATCAAGATTGAAGAATGTATGTGCCAAATGGCATTTTTAACTTTTTCTTCTTCTTCCATTATTATTATTATTATTAACATTTTTAGGTATTTGCATTTTTACAAGTATATTTAATGTTCAAAATAATGGTGTTAAGAGCATGTAAATTTAGTCCACGCATGTTTTTTTTTTTTTTTAATCAGTGAGTAATCGTGTTTTGTAATTTTTATCTCAGTATTTATTAAAATAAACATGATTGTGATCTTCGCCATAATCGAGCAGCTCTACTGTCCGATGTTTCTGGCCTACATGCCACAAGTAGCGTCTGTTTTAGTGTTAGAGAGAGGGCGCCCCGTGGCATCTGTCCCCAAACAGGAGTCTCCTTGCTCTGCTACTGTATGTTTATTTGTGTTTCAGGTTTATACAGTGTTTCTCTGCACTCTTTAGTTGTTTTTTAACTCTTCTGCTGTGTCAGCAGAGAGGAGAGGAGCTTTTTAAAAACAAAGTCTGACTACAAATCAAACTTTTGAAGGAAGATAGAAAGTGGAAGAGCAAAGTGATGTTTTCAGTGAAGTTACAACCCAGATGGTTTTGTTCATCATTTTAAACGCTGTGTTGTTTTTACAGTTATTTATAACCAGGATTATGATGTTTATTAAAATGTAAGAGGCTCGACATGATCTTGATTTCTTTTGTTTTCTCTCCTCCGACCTGCGGCTTCAGGTAGTGAAAGAGTAAAAACAACTTTATCATTACGTATTGTGTGTTATATACAGTATATTGAACAAGAAGGGACATGCATAGGCTGTGCTGAATGTGCAGGATGAGGTACAGCTTGTGTTTGTAAACTGATTTCTCTAAAAATCAATGAATAAACCTGTTTTTATGTTAGAATGGGACGACCAGATAATGTCCATGTGTGGATAAACACTGCTTGTTAAATTTCTTGGAAATATTGACCAGACAGACACCTGTCTGATGGTGGGAAAAACCAGAGTATAGATGTGATGTTCACAGCATGGATAGGGATGGACAGGATGACCATAATGTACTACAACAAAAATGCTTCAACTGTTCAAATAAAACCCAAAATATCAGTTTTTATTATTAATATGGCCTATTCAAAAGAATAGATAAAATAAATAAAACAAAATAACGAAATGGCAGAGGCCATAATTTGTTGATTAGAAATGCATTTAATGCATATAAAGACAACAATAAAATGTAGGATTCTGTGAATATTAGTCTGATTTTGTTCTTGAGGTGGGCTTAGTGAACTTTTTAATTCACACACACATTAATTCATCACAATAATTATAGTTAGACCAATACTGAATGATGTTATCACACATCTTTGTCTCATTACGCAGGCCTGAACTGGACTATCATAGTGTAGCATACTGACATGGAGAATGTAGGTAGAGCTTAAACAGTAAAGAGTCGAGCTGAGCCGAACCTACACATCACATGGGAATTACATTCTTTGTACTGAAGAACTTGTTTCTGCCCTTTCTGTGGATATTTTGCAATGATTTATAAAATGTTGTCAGACTTCTACCCGTCACTCAAGTTCTATGACACGGATATCCTCCCTGCTAACCTTGCAGTGCAGTTGGATCTGCCTGAATCAATGGCTGTAATCCATAGGATCCATCTTGACTAGCTCCAATCCACAACGATTGTCCTTGGCCCAAAGCAGCACGGCCCAATCAGCGCTCTTTAAAGCGAAAAGAGATGTGAGCTGCAAGCGAGACGACAACAAGAAGGGACTGCTTGTAGAGAGATTAGCATAGATGCTAACAGCTTTAATCAATGTTTTATTAGCTCTAGACCACATTTCTTTATTAAATAAAAAAACAAATAACCACTCTGTAAGTACTTCTTGAACTTCAGACATGTTTTGGTCAGCAAGTGGTTTGTGTTTTGTATTTTGCACTGCTCCTGCCTACTGCATATTCTGATTGGCCCATTATGAATGTGATTGACAGAACAATCATCCAGTCACCTCTCAGATGTGCTATTGAAAGGTTCTGTTCATCCCCAAACACTGTCTATGTGCTGTTGCCCAGATAGACTAGTGAAATATATTGACCATTGTCCATCTGGTGTGTCGGGTTACCTCCTGGTGGCATATTCAACTAAATAAACTTTCTTATAAAGTCAATCAATTACATTTTCTGTTTCTCTCTTTTCATCAGGTACAACCAAAATGCTGACCACCCAGTGCCTGCCCTGCTGGACACTCCTTCTTCTCGTACTACCAGAGCTGTCTTTAGGCCAGTATGAACACCTTGGCTACCTGACAGGCTACACTGACCAAGAACAGTACACTCCCCCACAGCTGTCCCCAGACACACCCAGGATCCAGCTCCGATTGGCAGGGGATAAGAGGAAACACAACGAGGGTCGAGTGGAGGTTTTCTACAACAGCCAGTGGGGCACTGTTTGTGATGATGACTTCAATATTCATGCAGCTCAAGTCGTGTGTAGGGAGCTGGGCTACTTGGAAGCCATCTCTTGGTCACCATCAGCAAAATATGGAAAAGGAGAAGGTAATCAAACACTGCTACAGCTAAATTAAACCTGAAACACATTTGTCATAATCAATGCTGATATTGTAAGTTCATGTGGATTTAATTTTCTTTAGGACCCATCTGGTTTGATAACCTCCACTGCACTGGCAAAGAGAAGACCTTAGCTCTGTGTCCCTCTAATGGGATTGGGGTTTCCGACTGCAAACACAGTGAAGATGTCGGTGTCGTCTGCAGTGACAAGAGGATTCCTGGATTCAAGTTTGTCAGCTCCCTGCCCAACCACGTAGAGGTAAGTATGCAGCACTGGTCATTCGTAACAAGCATTATTTGGTAGGTTGTTTTTTGTGTACTGTTCTTAACATTATAAAGAGGGCATCACCAAAATGGTGGACTGGATTGCCCTCCAATCCAGATACAGGCTGATTTTATAGAAATGTTTGTGATAAAAAAAAAAAATAGTTCTGCTTGTGGTGCCTTTCAGCTCCATACAACACTGCGCTTCTGGCATTTACGGCAGTTATATCCACTGCCCTGAATTTGTCTGAAAGTGTCACACGTGACTAACCTTGCAGTGCAGATGGACCCGCCTGAAATTGTCTGAAATCACGCAGATCCATAGCCCAATCAGGGAAGACGTGACAACAGCGGGAAGTGACTGCATGTTTAAAAGCAATGGCAGTTTCTGAAGGATGCAGCAATATGTGCCGTTTTATCAGAAATTGACTGTTTCTTTCTTAAAGGTGGCACAAAGAACGTCACTTCAAGCTTTTCTTATGGGAAATCATGTTTTTTTTTGTTGTTGTTGTTTTGGGCAATCAAATCAGAAAAGCTGGGATTCACAGCTGTCCTCTGGGGACGATGCCAGTTAGTCTATGGTAGCCCAGAGTCGTGGTTACTCAGTGATACCTGGCGAAATATGCTCTCCTAAGAAGTTTACCAGGAGAACTTTGTGGGGATTGTTACTGACGAGGTTCATGTTGCTTATAAGTGGTAAATGATACATCTTTGTGTTATAATTTAATGTAAAACGAGAGTCTAAGAACTGAAATGTAGCTTAAGCTAACGGCTAACAGCAGGCTTGATATGGATTGGTCTGTGATGAGTGTGACTGGCAGAACGATCGTCCAGTCACCAGCTGCAGATGTTTTTGAAGATTCTGCTCTCTGAAAACATTTTCTATGGGCTCTTCTCCAGATGGACTAGTGAAACATATGGAGCTGTCCGTCTGGCATGTCAGGTTAACACGTGACATTTCTCAGCATAGTCAGAGAGATGAGTCTGTGAGTGTGAGGGCAGTTTGTGAGCGAAGAGAAAACAGACAAGGAAGTACCAGGGTCACAGAGATGACAGAGGAAACAGACATGCTGAGCATTTTCCCCACAGGCACTTTAATCTAGAATGCTTTGTATGTTCTGAAATGCCCAGGATGATTAAATGTGGTCAGACGAGACAAAAATACATCTGTTCAAGATTTATATTGACTTGAATCTTCTATATATCAGTAATTCCAAGTAGTTGTTATTTTCTGGCCAACAACGTCCCAACAGTGATCCTTGTTGTTCCTGTGTATTTAATTAACATGTTAATCATCAATGACGCAGTGGTGTCTGCTGAGCTCAGACTTAGGGCCTGTTTACACAACAACAAAAAATCCCAAAACTGAGAGTTTTCATTGTGGTTGCACCCTCAGTTTACACGAGAACGGTGCTTGAAATGTCTGAAACCACAAACTTTTGAAGCTGGGGTCCTGAGTGAAAAGTTTTGTAAACGTTTTTGTTCCTGTCTCCGTGTAAAAAAGAATTACCCTTTTCAGGCTTGCGCAGTATGTCTGGCATGTCGAAGTACTTGCGCTGACATAACTGCCAGTCCCAGTGGTGGTTTTGTAGTTGAGCGCCACGTCCAGTAGCAGCCCAACTTTGTCGTCTGTCCAGAGGAAAAACTCCTGCGTCTTTGTGCATCCACTCGCTATTGTTGTTTTTGAAAAGTTTGCCTTCACAGGAAAGTGTCAGTGCGCGGACGCGTGTTGTAACACCACTGTTTTCACTTTTTTTCTGGTTTAGCACCAGTTTAATGTCATCACCTCTCCCTGCTCACCTCGGTGAATTACCCTGATTATTTGTGGCTGCATTCACACTTTGGCTGACCCAGACTTTACACAGATAAAATGTCATGGGAGCACAAGAAAAATCTTGTCTACTTGCATTCACACATTCTAGGGCTAACCCTAGTAAAGTCCAGGTAATTTGAGGATTTTTTTGCAAGTGTGAATGGGAATATTGTTACATAGAGTTACTGTATGTCTCTTTTGCATAATGATGCAGATCAGTGGAGTGATTCCTCATAATTTTACCCCGAGGAGCATTTATAACGTGAAAACAAATGGACCAAGCACAGAATCATGTCAATCAATAATTAATCCTAATTTGTAAGGTGCTAAATCATTACAGATGCTATCTTGAGACGTTGGAGATGCAGTCTAATAGTGCGCTTGGTCGGTAATCATAAGGTTGTTGGTTCGAGCCCAGATCCGGCTGTCACATGGCAATGTGTCCCTGGGCAAAACACTTAACCCCACTGCCCACTGCTGTGTCAGATGCGTGTAAATGGGCATGAAAGAGCATGAGTGTTAGCTGACACTGATGGAAAACTGACACAGAAACTCCAACCATCAGTGGGTGAATCTGAGAGTGAAAGGGTGTGACCTGTGGTGTAAAGCTGCTTTGAGTAGTCAAAAAGACTAGAAAGTGCTATTTAACCTCAAGTCCATCTACTCAATCAAACTTTGCTGTATGCTCTGAGGGTTCATTATTGATATGTGCAAACTGAAATTGATCTAATGAAGGCAGCTCCTGGAAAGCTGAGTAACTCTACTAGTCTAAGTAAAAGGATGTGATGGCATATATCAGGTCAGAAACAGCAGAAAGATCTAATTTGACACACAAAGAGCAGTCTACCGTCACATCCACTCTTAATCCAGAGGGTTTAATATGATGTTGGCCCACCCTTTGCAGCTATAACAGCTTCAACTCTCCTGGGAAGGCTTTCCAAGGTTTAGGAGTGTTTATGGGAATTCTTCCAGAAGCACGTTTGTGATGTCAGAGACTGATGTTGGACGAAAAGGCCTAGCTCACAGTCTCTGCCTAAAAGTGATCTATTGGGTTGAGGTCAGGACTCTGTTCAGGCCAGTCTTGTGCTGGACTGATTGCACAGGTGGCATCCTATCATGATACCACGCTGGAACTCACTGAGCTCCTGAGAGCAACCCATTCTTTCACAAATGTTTGTAGAAGCAGTCTGCATGCCGAGGTGCTTTTTAGACACCCATGGCCATGGAAGTGATTGGAACACCTGAATTAGATGATTTGGATGGGTGAGTGAATACTTTTGGGAATATAGTGTTGTCTTCAGTGTTGGCCCTCCTCCTTCCACCGTCATCACATCAGTTGTTACTTCAGTTGTGTAGTCTGTCATGTTCGTGGGCAAGTCACTATGCAAATTTACAGCTTCGTGGTCGCCTTGTCTGACACACCGACTGCTGTCACAGATGAAAAAATCATGTAGCTGTTTTTGTCTGTGGAAACCAAAAGCCTTAGTGGAGAGAGATAATTAATGAGGATGCAGAGCAGGAATTTAGATGAAGATTAGAGGATAAGGGTTTAAACTCTGCAAACTGGCAGTAATCATGGGGACATATGCTCTATGGGTAACAAAATACACAGATTGGATGTGCTGATCACGACCAGGAGAGAATACTGAGAGACCAGTATCTTGTATTTTACAGAAATGTGTTTAAGTTAACTGTTAATCAACTAGAGTTATTGAATCCTAAATGAAGCCACGAGCCTGATGCTCTCCCCTCCAATCAGCAATCCACAAAGCAAAAAAAAAACTCCAATGCATACGATGGTCAGTTCAATTTCAGTTTTACTTAAAGCAAAGAAAAATTATCCACACAAAAATAAAATGGAAAATAACAGAGGGAATGTCTCGGAGGTCAAAAAACTGTGTGGCTCCACTCCTGGCTGACTGAATGTTTGCCGCGGCCACACACGTGCTCCCATTAAGCCTTCCAACATCAACTGCACATGCACATTTCTTCAAGTGCCCCAGTACGACCTACAAAAACACGTGCCAATCTTAAAATAGTGCTTCCTAAAGCATACATGATGTAGAAAACATGAACATAAATTACCCTCTACATACAAATCAACACAATAAATGAATTTAGGAAAAAACTTTGGCTTCTGCAACAGTGTTACCGTCTCCGGCTCCCAAGCAGCACCGGTGTACAGGGACACAAACAGGAAGAAAAGAGAGGGGTGCTCACCATGTTTGTTACCTTCAGACATGTAAACATGTGTAAACTCCAGACATGTCTCCACGGAAGAGTGTGTTTTCAGCCCAAACATTGAGCTGTTCGCAGTGGGACTATGTCCATATGATTTCCATTTGTAGTGACCAGTTAAGCAGACCTTTGACCATCTGTATGCTCTTCACAAGACCCAAGTTTGTGTACCAGCTCTGCTTTGGTGTGGAGGGCACATTCCTCCCTGGACAAAGTCAACAGTGGAGTGAGGATCATGTTTTTGGATTCCTCAAGCACCCTCAGCCTCATCCAGATGAAAGAGAAGCTTGAGGACATGCAGGTGGAGGCACCCCTGATCTAATGGATCAAGGATTACCGGGCAGGCCACAGATTCATCCATCTTAGTCATTCTGTCTGTTGTGTAACATCAGGCACCTCAGGGAACTCCGGACCAGTGTTGCCAAGTCCGCTAATTATAAGGGACTTTGGGCTTGTTTTTCTCTAAAGCCGCTTGCAAATCTCATGAGTTGCGGGTTGCGTTTTTTTTTGGTTTGTTTTTTAATGTGTAGTTTCTTATTTGGGCTTGCTTTTCTGTCTGTGTGAATCCCCCTGATTATCTCCCAGGTCCCCACAACAAAGCAAAACACAAGTGCGGTAGGTAGTTTGTCCTTTCCTCACCCCTGTTTCCTGGTTATCGCACACTCAGCATGCCCAAAATCACACTCACACACGGTGCATGCACCTTAGTTGCCAGGTCTGCTTTTTAGAAGCAACTTTTGATTCTTTTTGAAAATTTTCTTGTAAATATTGGCAGTTGCGGGTTGTGTTTTTTCTTTGGGCTTGTTCCAAAAGTTGCAGTTGTTCATTTGGGCTTGTTGTGCCCCCAAACCCAGGAGGGATCTGACGCACACTCTACTACCAATATACACTCAATTCAGAAGTTACACAAACTATTTTGTCCCACTCCAAACTCAAATGTAAAGTTAACTGTAAAAAGAGGGACAAAATGATGTTTCCACCATAAAGAAATCCTTATAGCCAGAATTAAATTTATTTCTAATGTAGATATTACTGTTTTCACCATAATAAAGCTGTAGAGGATCAACATAAAACTTAGAAAAAGGCCTGACTATGTCTGTTTGGCTACAACAAGCAAAGTTGGACAGACTTTTTAGTGCTAAGATTTATAAATAACAGTAGCCCCTTCCTTCACTTCTGTGTAAAGACAAGGATGTTCCACCTCCAAACAAAAGGATGTTGAAGAAGTAAATTAAGAGCCAAATAACAAAATTGTCAGTGAGTCTGTAATGTAATGTAGATGAAAATAAAAACACACTTTATGTAGCCTTCTCTTAAAAAAATAAAATAAAAATAAAGTCATCTATAGAAATCATCCATATCTAGAAAAAACGTTGCTGGAGGTAGTTTATTTTGGGCTGGTTTTTATCAACCTGGTTGCTTATTTCAGTAGAAAAATCTGGCAACACTGCTCCAGACTTCCAGTAAAACTCAGATAACATGCCACCTTCAGAGATGCTCCAATGACAAACTAAACCAACTAAATGCACAATGAACATCACCCCACTCATCTTAACTGCTTTGGCTCAACAGCACCATTGTGTGGATTTAAAGAGTAATGGATTTTTTTTCTATAAAACTAAAACCTTTATTAAATGCTGAAAATTAAAACATTTAAAATAAACGTCGACACTTGGCGGCAGTGAATCAATATAAAATCGCAAAGCCAAGTATCAAGATACTGTATTGTCCCCCCACCTCTTGGTCTCACTGCAAACAAACTTCTCCAGGGATCAAGTGGAAGCGAGCTGAGACCACCTCTTTCAGGCAAGCTTGGCGTGATTGTACCAAAACAGGGATTGATTGCTGTGTTCATATGTTCAGACGAGCCGTGCCAAACAGGACACACCCATTTTTATAGGAACAACTCTCCCCAATGATCTCTATGAGAACACGACAGAAGTTTCACAAGAGTCACTGAGAGCCCTGGTGTTTTTACCTCGTGGAGCTCATAATGCCACAATCAGAATAATGCTGTCCTGCTTTTCTTGCCAGAGAGTTTTCTTGCCAGAATTTTGAAAGTCTCTACTGAGCATCTATTTATGCTTCTGCTTTTTGTCAAAAAAAGCAGAAAGTGGTGTGTCTGCTTACTGTGTACGCCTCATGAATCCACATTCCAGTGAAATGAGAAAACTAAAGATGGGGCCAACTCTCTGTCTTACTGGCCATCTTCAAGGTAATGAAACTTCTCAAGCCTTTTTCAAAAGAGGACACAAGACACAGCCCTTGATTGATTTTCCTTTCCTTAAACAAAACAACAGGCTCTTATTAGTGTTTGTAATACCTGTCCTTTTATACTATTTTGATTCCCTACAGCCACGTTAAAGGCATCATATTCAGCTTTGGGAATTCTTTTCTGAATAAACGCTCCAAAAAAGCCATGCTTTATTTTATACTTACACTGCTGGTAGACAGATGCTGGAATAGTAGAGGATTTTGCAGCTACAGAGCTGCTAAAAAATAATAATAAAAAAAGGTTCTTCATAACTGTTGTGAACATTGACATCTGCTTGATACCATAGAAACTGAAAGGTTGAATGTAATTATAAGATCCATTATTTGTTTTCTCTATCCTGACTTGACCAACAGTGGATGTTTTGTTCAGGATTTGGATGCATTATGCTAGCAGCAGGTGAAGGTGGCAAAATTCAATTTCTTATAGTACATGAATCCTTGGTCATTTTTTTTTCTAAAAGAAGCCATGGAAATTGAAAATTCGATTTTATGCAAAAGGAGTAAAAAAAAGGATACAAAAGGTAAAGGTACGACTGTGTACACTATTTTCTCCAGACAGCGAAGGAACTTCACATCTTACAATCCAATGTG
Organism: Cetoscarus ocellatus; assembly: GCA_037902135.1. NCBI lineage: Eukaryota > Metazoa > Chordata > Actinopteri > Labriformes > Labridae > Cetoscarus > Cetoscarus ocellatus. The sequence goes on from JBAMNC010001123.1 coordinate 398,169, forward strand.
GTTCTCTGATTTACTGCAAGTATGAGAGTCAAACAACAATCCCAGTTTAGCATTGATAACAACTCCCTTAAGGAATCGATATCATTAGCCCTTTTGCTTAACAGTTCCCTTATCAATTACTTTCACTTTGTTCTGCATGCCTTCCAAATCAAAGACACCACGCTCATCAGAGGCAGTCAGCAGAAATGACAACAAAGAAGTCCAAGATGTGATCACGGCAGACAGGGGGCAGAAGTGGTCAAAACTTTTGCACAGTTTTCAACGAAAGTGCTTCCTGCCTAGAAACACTGAGAAATTCATTTCTGCAGCCTGGCACTGAATATTTCAAGTGCCATGTGTTTGACCCAAAGCTTTTTCCCATTTATGTCAGAGGTCTGATCAGGGAACGGGGAATAACATCATACCATGTTGAAGTGCATTACAGTTTCACACATGAGCAGAAATTGGAAAGCACTTTAACATTAAGAAAATGTAATAACAACTATTCCTGTAACATTAGCGTTAAAACACTTTTTTCAAGATCATGCATTATTGGGACTTTAATGAAGTTATCGTATTTTGTTGCACTTTTAATAGATAAACACCAACCCACTGGAGCTCCATGTGTAGTTCGGATTGTTAGCTTATAACTGACACAAACAGCATGCTACAAGACAATTTCACATGAAAGTCAAAATCACATCAGTGTTGCCAGATTTTTCTACTGAAAATAGCAACCAGGTTGATAAAAACAAGCCCAAAACAAGCAACCTCAAGCTATGAAGCATGTTTTGATTTCCTTCTACATTACATTACACTACAGTGACATTTTTTCCTTATTTGTCTCTTAGTTTACTTATTCAACATGCTTTTGTTTGGAGGTGGAACATCATTTTCTTTATACAGAAGTGGGGCCACTGTTATTTATAACTCAGTTATCACCAAACAGTCTGTCTAACCTTGATGTTTGTAACCAAACAGACATAGTCATTCTTTTATCTAAGTTTTATGTTGATCCTCTACAGCTTTAATATGGTGAAAAAAATAAAATTTACATTAGAAAAAATCTTAATTCTGCCTTTTAGGATTTCTTTTTGGTGGAAACATCATTTTTGTCCCTCTTTTTTATGGTAAAAATTGCAATTTGGTTTGGAGTGGGAGAAATAGTTTGTGTAACTTCTGATTTGAGTTCATATTGGTTGTAGAGTGTTCATTTGATCCCTCCTGGGTTTTGGAGCACAACAAGTCCAAATGAGCAACTGCAACTTTGAAACAAGCCCAAAGAAAAAACACAACCTGCAACTGCCAATATTTACAAGAAACTTTTCAAAAACAGAAGCCCAAAGTCAGTTATAATAGGCAGACCTGGCAGCTATGGCTCTGTGCATGCACCATGTGCATGGGTTTGTTTGGGGGCGTGCTGAGTCGACTCGGGTGGGCGCGATAATCAGGAGTTTTACAAATTAAAAAACAAGGCCAAAATAACTCGACTCAAGAGATTTGGAAGCAACTTTTGGGAAGGACAAGCCCAAAGTAGATTATAATAAGCGGACTTGGTAACACTGATCACAATATGTTTACATATAGATGGTACAATACTACTGATGTGATTGATGTCAATGCAAAAGAACAGCCGCAAGTTTTTATTTTAGGTAATAATGCACTGCTTTACTTCCTGTTTATGCACTGAGCAGCCATGTTTGTTTACAAACTCGGAGTCCGTGAAGGTTGTCTGATGTAGAGGGAATACACCACTGCAGCCTCGAAAGATCTATGAAGGCCAACTTTCTCCCGCACAGAAAATCCACAAGAACCTATAAAGGAATCATTGAAGAATCAAATCAACCAGCAGAACTGGTATAAGTCAAATCTTATGAATTCTCACCCCTAAATGCTAGTGATGATTTTTCCAATGAGACCTCACAAAGAGTTTAAAGATCCTTTATTATGCTTTTCAAGTTCTCTACACCCTTAAGTCTGTTTTTTATGTCTCATCCGGTAGATCACTCTGCCATTAAGCAGAAGGTTTAGGGTTTGAACCCATCTCTGAAAGTCACATGTTGATTTGTCCTTGAGCATGACACTTGAACCTGAGATCATCTGGCACTGGCCTCTTAATGATTCCCAAAGTCAGAACACGGACTTACGGTGAGGCAGCTTTCCAGCACTATGGCCCCCGTCTGTGGAACAGCCTGCCAGAGGACCTGAGGGCCGCAGAGAATGTTCATATTTTTAAAAGTAGGCTCAAGACCCACCTACTTAATTTGGCTTTTAACTAATGTCTTATTTTTATCTAGATTTTTATTTTATTTTATTTATGTATATATCTTAGCCCTCTTTTTACCTATTATTTTTATTCTATTACTTTTTATGATATTTTAGCTATTTATTAGTTTTTTATTTAACTTTACTTATTATTTAGTTTTATGTTTCTTAGCCTATGTTGTTTTATGTTTTTATCCCATATCTCCAGTGCTTCCTCAGTGGGGGCCGCCTGCACTGGGGGCTGCAATTGACTCTGGCTGGGATGTCTCTGTCTCTTGGTGGGCATCGTCTTGGCCAAGTGGGGGGTCTGCAGCACTGCTTTGCTGCAGTGGGCCCCTCGCTGGCCCTGTAGTGAGGCGCAACTGGGTGGAGGCATCCTGGCCCTGGGACGTGAGCAGCACCCAGTGCAGTCGGCCTCCTGGCGTTTCCTGACCTGGCTCCTCTGTACTCAGCCATATGCTTTTAAGATCATTTTATCTGTGTGCAGGTGTGTGTATATGTGTGTGTATGTGCTGGGTGGAGGCTGGGGTGGGTGGAGACTGTTTTTAGGTGGTGTTTACACAGCTCCGTTTTCGGCAGAATCCGAAGATTTTTCATTGCATTTTAGCCTCCTGTTTACATGAGAACGGTGCCTGGAGCGCCTGAATCCGCAAACTTTTGAAACCAGGGTCCAAGGCGGAGAGTTTTCAAAACGCACCGCCACCCGGTCTCATGTAAACAGGATTCAGCGTTTCGGGGGGAAACGCTGACGTCACCGCATGCGCAGTACTCTTTCACATGAAGACTGTGCGCGTATACCAGGATCAACAACAGCTTCGGCCATCTACCGATTAACATGTGTGCTGCTTCCCGTGCTCGGTTGTTATCCAGACATAACTATGCAGACAGATTTGTTGTCCCGACAGATTTGTTGTCCAGACAAGAAACTCCTGTGTCTTCATGCGTCCACTTGCCATTGTTGTTTGTGGAAAGTTTTTCTTCCTCGTAAGTGTGTTGTAACGGCGCTGTTTCTCTGCAAACCTGCATTGCCATCTACTGGGTTGGCATGCACACTACAGCGTTTTCAGTCGTTCTCGAGTCTCCGTCTGAACGCAGATCGTTTTTGAAGATGCAAAGGAAAAACCTTTGTGTTTCAGGTGAGAACGTTTTCGTGTAAACAGGGCCTTAATGTATGAAAAGTGCTTTATGAATAAAGTTTGATTGATTGATTGATTGACTTAACCCCAAGTTGCTCCCACTGCTGCGTCAGTAGCATGTTTGTAGATATGAAAGGACATAGGTGTGTTAACATTTGTGGCATTCTCAATGTGAAAACTCTAAGGTTCTTTGAACATGAGCAACTGTGAACTTACTTTAGCAGTCAACATAATATGGGCTCTTTAAAGTAAACACAATCCATCTTTCTTCTTTGTAAAATTAAAAGAATCATTTACAATATATTTCTTGAAAGAACATCTATGATTTTCTTCAGCCACAACCAACGTTTAAGGTCCACAGGTGTTACAAATACTTGCATTGTAACAGCAAGCTCCACCAATCAGAGGCAATTGACAAAGATTATAATTTTGTGTCTTCTACTGGAACAAATAATGTTTTTTTTCACATTTAAGTATCTCTCAGTAGGTCTGCCTTGGATGGTTTTGTCAATATAACTAATAATCAAACCCTAATGTTTACAAATTTAACAATTTTACTTACCAGCATTGCAGTGAAGTCTGTCTGGGAGCTCAGATCCTCTTTATATTGCACATTGCCCATTATTGCACAGAAATATTAGGTGCATGTTTTATTGCACATTACCATACTGCCCAAGATTATGAAGAGCTAGATTTAACAGAATATTACACGATGCCCATAGCACACTGTTGCACATGCAGATGTGCGAGTAGATTTTGCACTAAGGAAGCATACATAGATGTCTTATGTTAGCACTAATTCACAAAAATGGCCTACATGGATGTATTTGTGTATGCAACAGTGGACAGTTATGGATGGTGCTACAACACACTGAGCCCATTGGACATACATACAAAAGTAGACACAGTTATGATCACAGATCTGGTTTTCAAACAGCCATGCTCTAAGGTGTTTGGAAAAGGAAATCAGAGTCAGGAGCTCACGTATTGTGAACACAGACTTCCACTGTGTATATTTGACATTGTGTCCTGCCTTTCATCAACTCACCCCACCCCACTGAACACCTCTCCCATCCAGCAGGCCGTACTCCCCGCTGAGAGGAGCGAGTGTGAACAACCATGTCAGGGAATCACCCAGGCAGATAACTTGGACACTGTCCTGGTACTGTCAGTGTTGCATGTGTGAAAAGGGCTTAAATTTACACTGTTACCATCCACCACACCAGATGAAGCCTTTAAACCTAAGAACAGCTTGTTAACTATCTTCCCTAGAGTATACTCACACTTCATTTACCATTCTGAGCAGCTTAGCCCTCTAAAAACCACCTCAGCACAGACCTAGAACAGCATTCAAACCCCACCTGGGATTTATTTGTGTGAAGTGACTCTTAAAGCTGCATTGTTGAAGCTGATACACCTTGACCTCCCCAGCTGAAGTTTACAGGGAAAGCTCTGCAGACAGCCATTCTCTGGGGCATGGCATAAAACGTCTAGATGTCTAGAGTCAAGCTGGGATCGCTGTTGAAAGAAAAGTCTGACTCAGCTTTTCCATTCACAAAAAGAAATCAAAGAACTGTTAGCATGTTAAACACAGTGAGCCATGGTGCCACACAGTCAAGCCTTACATCATGATCTGAAAGTGGTAATTGAGTGATAAAAACAGAGATGGAAGCTGTGACAGCACTTTGCTTGGAATTTGGACAGGAAAGGAGGGCTTACAGAGCGCTGAGGAGCCAATACTTAGATGTACAGTTTTCTTTGAGGCAAAGGTAACCTCAGTTCAGCTGCCAACCACAGTGGAAATACCCAAAGAGTGAGCAAAGGAAAGATTGAAGCTTGGAAGCCTCGCGTGCGTGCAGAAGATTCTGGACATTTATTCCCAGATTCCATGAAGTGACTGCAGTGTTCATTTTGACAGCACTTTTTAATTTAGTTTTAGTTATAGTTTCTTTTTGCCTAAAATGTCTTTTAGCTTTAGCCATAATTTAGTCATCTCAATTGTTTAATTTCAGCCTAGTTTTAGTTGATGAAATTTCACAACATTTTAGTCGATGAAACCTACTGTAACTTTAGTCAGCTAAAATATGAAGTGTAAAGTGTAAGGCATGTTTTATGTTTCCTTGAATTTCTGAAGTCATGTTTTACACTTGGATAAAATGAAACATCCAATAACCCTTTATTGCTAGTAAAGTTTGAATGTATAAATGATTTGAAACAAATTGAACTTTAGTGTGAAATGCAGTCACCTTTATTTAGGCTACCTGGCAGAGCATCTCAGTTACTGACAACAAACAGTGAACCTGCTCTACATGAATATATCAATTCATAAAGAGAGCAGCTCTGATTGGATCGCTCCCCAACTTATCCCATCACCATGAAGCTAAGGCAGCTGTGACTGGATGTCCTTCTTAACTCATCCAACCTTTCCACACAACCAAAGTAGCTGTGATTGGATATATTCCTAACTTGTCTCTACTTTCTACGTGAGCAAATTAGGTCTGATTGGATTAAGACTCTGTCAAACATTTTAGTCTAGTTTTTATTTGTTGATGAAAGTGTCAGTTAATGCAGTTTTAGTTTTTGTCCATGTGCACTTGTTTTTATTAGTTAGGTTGTTGACGAAAACTATGATGAAAATAATTAGTCAACAAATTAACATTGGTGACTGCGTCATCTCCTGAGATTGTTAAAAAAACATTTTGGAAATGAAGCATCTGTGATATCTCTTCCTCTTGTGAATTTGCCCCTCAGGTTTATGGCTTTATGATCATGCTTAAATGTACTCCATCCTCTTTATTTTGCATGATTCTCTACAGAATTTGTATTTTTCTTCAACTCTCTTTTCTGCTCTTTCTCAAACGCAGACTACAAGCAGCTGTGAACTCACCTCAACAGAGTTTACGGCTCCTATTTTCCATCCTGTAGTTATTTTTACCTCTGATGCCTAAAGGCTGAATCCTCCACTTTCGCCCCTGTAAACGTGCAGCCATGATGTGCCGGGTGTCATAAATTCTTTCAGTGTTTCCGCACACTCACAGTCTGATCCTGACTTGATCCGTGACATCCCGTTGTGTCACGTACTTAACATGATTTATTCTTTATTGTGTGCTGTCATATGACGTGTCTTTTAACAGCAAGGAACTGCCTGTTATTTTCCTACTCATTGGACTTTGGTCTGATGACAAATATTGCAGATGAATTGAGCATCCAGTGGTTCCCCACATGTAAGTCTTTGCCTCTAAAAGCCTTTAATTCAGGCTATGTCCACGTGTAGGTGGGTATTTTTAAAAACTGAGGCTTTTCTGTGGGTTTTGGCCTTCTGTCCACACATCAGGCATTTTAGGTCACTGAAACTCATATTTTGGAAAAGTTCTGCCAAGGTGAACATTTTAAAAAATATCATTTTGGATGTCTCTGTTAAGTTAGGGAAAAAGGCATTTTTGGCCTAAAGCATCACACTCTGGGTGTTGTTTACATATTTGCAGCAGACGTTGCTAAACTGTTGTTGTTTTGAATGTTGATGACTAACGTATTTATACTGGTCATCAGAGTGGGTCAGAGAATATCAGACCAGCTCAGATGCAGATGAAGAAGCAATGTGGATCCATTTTGCCGAGCTCCAGTCTACAACGTTTGGGAGCGGCCCAAAGCAGGACGTCCCAATCAGTGTCCTATAAAACAGGGAAGAGGTGGGAGCTACCAGCTAGACAACAGGAAGTGATGACTCCTACTGAGATTAGCATGGATGCTAACATCTTCAGAAGCAGTTTTATCAGATTTTGACTGCATTTCTTTATTAACCCCTTAAAGCCTGTTGTATCATATTTGATACATACTTTTATGGTACCTCTATCTAAATCAATATGATCAGCACATGACCAGAAAAACATCTGAATACAATCAGATAAATGACAAAAAAAAATTCCTCAAGTGGATTATCAGTTGCCAAAAACACTTAATGTATCAAATGAGATACAAAAAATATGTCTGTCAAATTTTTGGGAAATTTAGATTTTTTGGATTTCAGTAGACAGTGAAATAAACATTTCAGCTCCAAAAAATTACAATTTTCTGGCTGTAATTTGTGTTTTCAAGCTTTAAGGGTTAAATGAAGAACAAATAACAGCACTACAAACTTCTCTATGGTAAGGATATTTTCTCTCCACTTCATGTTTTGATGAGATTTTGTTTTAAGACGTGGCTCACGTTCTGTAGTGCAGTAACTCCCCACTACATTAACTGATTTGCCCTTATTAATTGTTGATTGACAGAACAATCGTCCGATCACCTCCAGACTTGGTTCTGAAAGTTTCAGCTCTCCCCAAACTCTTTCTATGGGCTCTTTCCCAGAAGGACTAGTGAAATATATTGAACGGTCCATCTGTTTCTATGTTAGGATTTTACCACAAATTGATAGGATCGCCAAATTATTATAACTTTATTTGGCCAAATAATAACGTTAGCTTATATTAGCTGCAATGTTTTTGTTTTATAATTTAAAACTGCATTCATCACATTAAAGTTTCAGATTTATTAAAAGGAGGTAACACTGATCCCAGTTTGGATACGTAAGAAATTACATATAGAGAGTTACAGTCAGGCCTGCCCAGAGAGATGGCTGGACCCCTGAAAAGGCACAAGGAATGGTCCCCTCAGTTTATTAGACTGATTAAAATGAACACATGCCCTTCACCATTAAGCTCTTATAAGCTCAGCATTAATGTGTGAGCTCTTTCATTTGTACGAGCTGCCTCTGCTGCTTCTTCTGTTTCATTTGTGTCAGTCTTCTTGCTTCCCTGTGATCAGCTCTTAAAGCTGATTAAAAAAAACCTGCTTCAGAAGGTTATTTTGTAACAAAAGTCCTTACCAGTTCCCTCTTTCTGCTTTCTTTTCTTTTCCAGCATCCTGATAAATGTTCAGGTTCTGGCATTGTAAAACCAGTTCAGTATTACTGACATCACAGTTAAATTCATTGGGATGGCCCACAATGTTAACGTTAAAAATTAAACAAATATAAACAAGAAATAAAGATACAGGCTTAGACCAGATAAATGGAAGAGGGGCAGTTTTAAGCTGTTGGAGTTTACAGTAATTGGAAAATTTACTTTTATTGATTCAGTGTATAATGTTGAGTATTTTTGCTGGAATAATGTTTTGATTGTCAATCCTTCAATCCTAGATGACTATTTCATTGCTGACCTCCATAGCCCCCCCACTCAGCAGCAGGACCAGAATGTTTTCCCCTTTTGCTGCGTTCCATTTACATCGGAACTGGGAAGAGGGGAGTGGGAATGACGTCATATCCGAGTTATCAGTATTCCAGTTATGAAGTTGGGAAAATGCTCTCTGATCTACCAGGATATTGTTAGCCTTTGTTAGCACACCCTGCGTTGCAAAGCTGGCAAAACCACATCAAGAATATAAATAACACTTGCAGCATTTCCATATATATACGTCAAACAGTACTATGTATACGGCTGAGTTACTGCGAGTCAAAAGTGCTTATAAACAGAATATTACTGGAGCTTAATAACTGGTTACACCTGATTGTCAACTCAGGGGTGGTGAGGATCCCCCGACATCCCAGTAGGAAATTCCGACCTCAGGGGGCGTTCCAGTTTAAATTTCCCACTCGGAGCTCGGAAATCCTACTTTCCAGGACAATTGGAACGCAGCATTTCCCCTTTATCCCACATTATAGGCGGCCATGGTTGTAGTCACTACAGAGCCCCTCATTTTGGGGCTGATGCTAATTAATGGGGTTCTATGGTTTGACCTTTGGGATCCTAAATAATCAGGATCACTGAAAATTTAAATTTGCTTGTTGAGACAGAAAAATCTAAATATTCTACATTTTTTATTCCGTTTTAATAACTTACTTTGATTTTCTTTTTTTTTTTTCAAATTGAATAGCCTTGTTTGATTTGGAGAAGCTCTGTTCATTTTTTTTATTTCATTTTGTTTAGTTGTTATTTTGTTGTTTATCCATTTGTTAAACCTTGAGATGCAGTCATGCAGCCGTGACAGTGAAGTATGATTTGTGATAAAGCAGTATTTTTGTGGTTATTAACTTCAATAGAAATATTATGGCAAGAAAAAAACATCCTAAAAATGGATACTTAGTGTAAAAAGACTTTTACTCTGCTTCTTTTCTTGGATTCAATCTTCATGAGCTAACACAAATTACCATTTAACAAACCATTTAACATACTGTAAATATGCCCCCCCTCATTGTTTCAATAGAGTGTTGTATGTAGCTGAACAGATTTCGTGTTTATCAGTTTGCAGTGGTGCTAATAACACAAAATGACAGTTACAGAACAACAGAGGTATAGTGACTTGCAAATCGAGAAACCAGGGGGTCTCGAAGAAAGACAAAACCAGCTATCTAAACGAAAAACATGACCTCTGATTTAGCCTCAGTGAATCAGAGTTAAGTAGAGACAGACCGAGGCCCCTCAACTCTCCCAAACAGCAAGTCCCAATAATGGCTTTCCCATCTGTGCAGCTTTTCTTCAGTCCAAGTTTCTGAACCCCCTTCCATTTCTCTATGTTGTGTGCTGAAACAAGACACGTGCCTCATTTCTGGGTCTAGTTTAGAAAATGTAGAGACTCTGTTTAAAGCTGAATGTTGTGTAAAGATTCAGCACTTACAGTAAGATGTTATCTGTTAGTGCCACGACTGAAACAAACAATACTGCTGTTGTGTGCTGCAAAACACATGAGGGCCAGATGTTTACAGCAAACTATTTAGAAACATTAAATAGAAGAGGGGGTGTAACTTCAAGAAGATCCCTCTGAGACCAATAAAACTTTGACTCGACCTCCACTGAAAGCAAGTGTCTGATCAGATGTGGTCAGGTGGATGAGCACAAACAGATGCTTCACTCTTGAGACATCTGCTCGTACTTGTTTTGAAGATGCACATTTAGCAAACCATTTTCTCATCGTATTATTCCCATTATAGCGTCATTCTGGCACTATCTGTTAATTTCTGTTAGTCTGTGCGGCCCATCCCCCAACTTGCCAGACTGAGAGCCTGCCCCCTCTGCTTCTGCTGTCACAGAGCTCAGGAATGTGGGTTTGGTGTAAGGGAGAGGAAAATGTTGATATAATCACAGAAAGATGACTCTGAGCTGATAGTCTCACACTTTTAAATCACAGACACCAGAGCCAAAACCTTCCATCTGTTTTTGTAGATTTTTAGAATTCCAAAACAATACTTCAAAATAAAGTGATACTGGGCCTTATACTCAAGACTGACTGGATCAGAAGAAGATTGTCCCCAAAGGCTGGTTTTGTGTCTTGATTATTCATTAGTGAATTTTGGGCGTAGCACAGATCAAACAAATCAGAATGTCAGCTCTCATCCCCTTTAACCCTCTATGGTCCCTTGTTGCCTTTAGGCATCAAACTCAGTTTTAGCCTGTTATATCTCCACAGTTCAGGATGCCATATTGAAACCCGTTTTGGTAGACTTTTGAAAGGAAACTGAATTGCCATTATGCTCTTCAAAATCATCATAAAAACAAAGTTTTCATTCCATTTTCCACCTGAAAAAATACATTCACGTATATTGATGAATAAACCCTAAAATAAACTATTTTAAAATAGTATATTAGCTAATTAGATAATGAAAACATGTTAAAACTCAATTGTTGCCCTGAGGGAACTTCGCAGCATTATGGAATCATTATGGTCGCTTTAAAGTTTGGTAGTGTGTGTTTATGTGTTTATAATGCATACCATTCATCATAATTTTGTTTTGATCTTTAAAATTTGTTAATAGATAAATAAATAAATTATTTTGGTAGCAGTAAAGTATTTAACTATTTAAACTATACTCTGTAAGCCATACTTCACCAGTGCCAGCCCCACCTGTTCATCAGGACAACACTGACCTTTGCCCTGTTTGGGTGGAGAAAAGGGTCGGTGCAAATTCCCTGGATGTAACAGTACAGTGAAAGTGCAGTGCACAAAGTGTGTGGCCTACCTGTGCTTCACCCCAGAAGAAAATGCTTCATGGAGTACCATAAGCACTGAACGGCATCACCACAGGACACTGCATTTCTGTTTTTTGTTCCCTAATGGTACAATAAAATGTGAATTTTCTTTGGATTAGGTTTATTTAGTCTATTTTAAGACATAAGAACACTCCAAACATTTTGTTGGCCAACTCACATCATAATGTGTACCATAGAGGGTTTAGATCCCTGTGCATTGTGCGATTTGCTTTTTTCTATTTACATGGCAGCATCAGTTTTTTGGTCTGATTTTCGGATGGATTATTTAATTCCTCTCCTTGTATTGGGCCACCATATTCAAAGCACATTTCTTCCTTTTGGGATTATGATGCGCACAAGAAGAGCACTGCTAAAAAGTCACACTGTGACTGATGGGGCTGATGGTGTCTACATAGTCAGCACTGCTGACTTGGTTTAATGAAAGTTCTGTAGCTCAGTGGGAAGGATGCTGGCAGTAAAGGTGTTGCTCAGTAAGGTCTACTCTCATTACCTGAGGTACCCGAGTAAACAAAGCAAGACCCAGTACCTCCTTTTAGTGTACATAAAAAGACTGGAAGTCTGTACAAGGTTCAGGTAAAAAAAAAAAAAGGCATAAGATAGTATAATAAAGAGATTGCTGTTTAAAATTTCTATTCTGGACCATTCTTGATTAAGAAACCTACCCTGGCACACCTGATTGACTTTTTTGTAGTTTTTGTTGTTTGTTTTTTATTTGATAAAGAAATAAGGTCATGATATGATAAAAGCTGTTAGCATCTATGCTAATCCCTGTACGTGCAGTCACTTCCTAACCTGACACGCCAGATGGACAGTTTCATAGTGGAAATATTTCACTAATCCATCTGGGAAGGAGTCGTTTGAAAATGTTTTCAGGGGCAGAACCTTCAAAAACAACAGCAGCTTGTGATTGGACGATCGTTCAGCTCATTACACTCATCACAGACCAATCCACATCAAGCAACGCTGCTATGTATGACGTAGCATACCTAGCGGCTAACGCTTAACAACAGTTAATGGCTACCAGCCGCTACAACTAACAACTACGTCCTTTCCTTTCCCGAGGATCGAACTCACGATTCCCGGGGCAAGAGGCAGTGAAAGTCCCGCTGAGCCACAATGAGCACGGCTAACAACGGCTAACAACAACCCTAGCGGCTAACTTTTAGCAGCTAACTTTTAGCTGCTAGGGCTAACAACAGTTAGCTGCTATAGCCATTAGCCGTTAGCTTAAACTGCCTGAAGATTATTGTTTCATATTAAATTATACCACACAGATGTATCATTTAACACTTATATGTGACAAGAACCTCGCCAAAGACAATCCCTACCAAGTTTTCCCAGTAAACTTCTAAGGAGAGCATATTTCACCAAGTATCGCTGAGTAACCATGACGACCATAGACTAACCAGCATGTCCATGGATTGATTCCGCGTTCTCTCCCAGTTTCCCAGCAGTGATCCCCGATCAGGAGAAGAACAAAAACATGACTTCTCATGCTTGCAAGCTTCAAGTGATGTTCTTTCCTCCTCTTTTAAAGAATAAATTGAATCCATTTCTGACAAAAAACACAGATCTTGAGACCGCTTCAGAAGCCGCCATTGTTGTCAAACACGTCGTCACATGAGCTGCTCCCTCAGTTCCTGGCTCTCTTCCCTGATTGGGCCGATAAGAATCCAGCTGGAGTGTAGTCGTTGGACAATGGAGGCTGGCAAGACGGATATGCATGATTTCAGAATCAGGCAGGCCCGTCTGCTCTGCAAGGCTAGTCACTTCCTGCAGTTGTCTCACTCGTAGCTTGCACCTCTTTCTGCTATAAGGAAAGGGCCACTCACAATCGTTAACTGGAGCTTGGCAAGATGGATTTGCATGATTACAGATATTAAATCAGGGGGATCCAGCTGCTGTGCAACACTATAAGGAACCAGAGGTTTTAGTAAAATCAAAAATGTTGTTGAACGAGTCTGTATTTTCACCCTTGTCAGTCAAACAAATTTTCAAGTACACTTCTCTCTTCTTTTTGTCCACAGAACCTTGATATTCAAGTTGAAGATGTGCGCATAAGAGCCATACTGTCATCGTATCGTAAGCGAATTCCTGTAACAGAGGGCTATGTGGAGGTAAAGGATGGCGGTAAATGGAAGCAGATCTGCAACAATGAGTGGACAAATCTCAACACTAGAGTTATCTGTGGCATGTTTGGCTTCCCAGGAGAGAGAAACTACAATGCTAGAGTCTACAAGTGAGTATCTACTACAAGTTCAGTAGTTTTGATGTGGACGTGGGAATTGAGATTTTTGGGCATATGTTACCTTAAAGGAACACTCCAACATTTTTGTTGTTTTCGTGTCTTGCCTCACTCCCGAGTCCATGACAAGCAGGTAGACACCATTCTTTTGACTGTGCATCCACTACCGAGGAAGAGATGGACTTAGATTGCCAACTGCTATCTTAGCTTTGCTCAAACGCTGGAAGTATATGGGTAGTGCTCTAGTCTGCCTCTGTCTACAGACATCAGATAAACTCTAGACGGTCCCATGTTCTTGTTGTATTTTTATTGACCACATGATGTTACGTTATCTATTTTTAGACTAAGATTAGCATTTCATGCAGTTTTTGAAAGAAATACTTATGAAACTAAGCTGCAGGGCGCTTGCGCAAACCAACGTGTAAGTGCTTCTCAGCATATCAACAAACCAAAGCCTCTGTTTACAAGTAGAAGAAGACTGGTACTTAGGATAATGGCTGACTTTGTGAGAGAGGATGAGGATGATTTCTTCAGGACTGACGAAGATCCACAACCTTACCTATCTGAACCAAAATATACGGAGGAGGAACTACATGTTTTTTTCAAGCTGAGTGTGCACAAAGAGAAACTGAGGCAGTAGAACAGTTAGTTTGTATGTATCTCTTTTGAAAATTACATAAAGTGCTTATATTAGCTTAAAATAGATAACATAACATAATGCAGTAAAAAAAAACAGTCACAACAAGCACACAGGACCGTCAAGAGTTGCTGAAGAGTTAATCTGATGACTGTAGGCAGAGGCTGGCTAACACTTCCTTTGACACCCAGTGTTTGAGCTAAGCTAACTAGCGGTGGGCGAGCTCTGCCCGTCTCCTCCTTGTTCCTGCATGCACAGTCAAAAGAATGGTGTCTATCTGCTTGTCATGGACTCGGGAGTGAGGCAGGACACAAAAAGAAAAAAAAATGTAGCTGTATCCCTTTAAGATAAAGATTAAGAATTTCCCCTCTAAAGTTCTAATGGTTTGCGTAGTGTGAGTGCTCTTTGTTTATCCGCGGCACACTTGGAGGAGGTGGGCACTCTCTCTCCTGCACGGGCAAGACCACTCCTCAAAAGGACAGCCTATCACCAGAGGAGCTCTGATCATTTTGTAGTTATTTTTTGGGCCAGACTTTGGTGTTTTTCTTTATCTTCTTTGACCTATTGTGTCTTAAGGAGGTGAAAGATATGTTCCATGATGTTTTCAGAGGCCTTTTAATAATCAATTGACTCTGTTGTAATTTACAGTAAAAGCCACAAACAAAAAGAATGAAAGTTTTTAACCAGATTTGTAAATCTTCCAATTTTGGATCTCAATCCTGACAGCGTGGTCTGACCCATATCAAATTTCAGTGCATTCCTCAAAGCTTCATACTTATGAGCTTCGGCTGGGGGATATCCATCTTGTCTTGTGAACTCCCGTTGAACTTGGATCTTCTGTCAGAACGTGGTCTGGAAGTTTCCTCTGCTGTAGGAAACTACAGCAAATGTAGAAGTTACATAACTTTATATCTCAGATTTCATCCAGTCCCTGCTTTAGACTAGTGAAATGTACATTAATACAGTCATTAAAGAGAAGCCAAAAGCAGGTTTTTATCATCTGGGATGCAGCAGCCAATACATCAACTATCCCTTTATGCAACAGTCACATGACATATTTAGGAATTCACATTTCCCCCAGGCTGTCAGAGCTGTTCAGTCATTATTTTACACTCCTGTTACAAACAATCACTGATGACCTTCAGCACTGGATGAATCTGTCAATATCACTCAAATGCAGAATAGTCTTTTGAGACCAAGATTATTTGCACACCTCTTGTAGTTGTGAAAATATATTCTGTTTATTTTGGGTTAGTCATTTTGGTCAGGAGACAAAAACATAGGTCTTATGATGAAGAGGTTTGAAACGATGTGGCTGTGATATTGATTATTCCTTATTGTTATGCCCTGTCCAGGGGTGGCCAAGACACAACATGAATAGCCCTGAATCCATCGAGTCCCAAGCAGCCAATACATCAGCCGGACAATTTAATAACAATTTAGATAATACATCAATAGAAGAACTTACCTCGAGAATTACTGATGCATCTCTACTTATCCTTCAATGAAACAAACAAACAACAACAACAAAATCCATGCTGTAACATTAGGCTGACGTGGCTGGTTGGAGCACAGTCGTGCTAGGGAGCACTCTTGACACACACACGCTCTCACTCAGTCACACTGAGGGCACCTCCCAACACAGCCAAGGGGCTGTGTTGGACAGTACTCCAACATGATAATGACCCCAAAACACACCTCCAACTGCCTTGTTACACCACTGCCTTGTTACAGAAGCTGAGGGTAAAGGTGATGGACTGGCCAAGCATGTCTCCAGACCTGAACCCTGTTGAGCATCTGTGGAGCGTCCTCAAAAGGAAGGTGGAGGAGCACAATGTCTCTAACATCCTCCAGCTCTGTGATGTTTTCATGGGGAGAGGAAAAGGATTCCAGTGGCAAAATGTGAAGCTCTGGTGAACTCCATGCCCAAGAGGGTTAAGGCAGTGCTGAAAAATAATGGTGGCCACACAAAATATTGACACTTTAGGCCATATCTGGACACTTTCACTTAAGGGTGTACTCACTTTTGTTGCCAGCAGTATAGTCATTAATGGCTGTGTGTTGAGTTAATTTGAGGGGACAGTAAATTTACACTGTTATACAAGCTGCACACTCACTACTGCACATTGTATCAAAGTGTCATTTCCTCACTGCTGTCCCATGAAAAGATATAATAAAATATTTGCAGAAACGTGAGGGGTGTACTCACGTTTGTGAGATACTCTAGAAACCCTTCTTACCCTCTTTGTAATCCTAAGACATGCCTGAATATTGTATGATATTGGATAAAATGATCAAAGTTCAATGTGTTGAGATATGGTTCAATATTTTACCATGCGAAAGCTCCACTGTTAGACATTCGTTTTCACCCTCAATGATGGCCACTGCCCTTTGTTAGGCATGATCACATAACTTTGATGTCACTTCAGAAAGTCGCAAAGCCACATTGGGGCCTGCAGCTCTGTTGTCTCTGTTTCCTTCCTTGTTGTTGTGAGGATGTCATTGTAGTTTAGTAAAGAAAGTCTAAAATTAGCCCGCCTACCCTAAAAAAGTTCAGACAAGTCTATGCTATTATGAAAACAAAGGGCGAGTGCGGTGTTGAGACGAGTTATTCCACAAATACACTTACTTTAAAAGCTACAGATGCAGCCACTTAAAAGTTCCCCACTCTCCCTGACAGGGTCTTAGCTGGTCCTGGACAGGTCCATGACAGGGCCTGCCCACCCTGACAGTCATAGATTATAAACTCTAGGCCATATTTGGGTGAATTTGTGGTGTCAAGCTTGCTTTCAGTTGATTTGGAAGCTGATTTACTAACCAAGGAAAAGGCTGAGGCCAAGCCATCTTCTAAGGGAAGCTTCATCTCATGGAGACATCTTGCAAATTCATGAATCGGCATGTTTGAAGTGGATTCTAGGCACAACCTCAGAGAGTTTGGGGGCTTCCTGTGGCTGGAAGTTGGCAGGCAGCTGGCAGGGATGGAAAAAATCAAAGCGGCTTGATCTGTACATAGAGCTATTTGTGTTTTGATAGCAAATTTGAGACGAATAACTTTTCACAGTGATTTTACTTTTCTTCTCCTTTTTACCAGGATGTTTGCTCGGCGGAGGAAGCCCACATACTGGGACTACGCTGTGAACTGCACTGGCAATGAAGCCCATGTGTCCAGCTGTAAACTGGGTCAGACTTCATCAGCTAAGTCCAATGGGACCTGTGTGGGAGGGCTTCCTGTGGTGGTGAGCTGTGTGCCTGGTCGGGCTTTTGCCTCAGCGCCCATGACAGGGTTCAGAAAGGCCTTTCGACAAGAGGTACAGCCCATGTGAAAGTCTTGTTTTCTTTGATAAACTCTGAAGTCAATCATAGCCCTTAGCAAAACAAGTAAGAAAAATTGTACTTTGAAATTTACACTGGTCAAAAAAAACTTATATTTCACTCTTTTTGACATCAAAATGAGGAATTTTTAGTTTAAACTCTAACCCCTAAATGACTTTTCCGAAAATACATAGCTGTTGAACTCTGCAGGTAATTTTAATTAATATTTGAGCCTCTAGCTGTTCTAGCAATGATAAATGACTTACTGCTTATAATCAGAAGTGAGACTGCTAAGGGACAAAAACAATGAAAACAAATGTGTGTAAAAGCACACCACATGGAGATTAGCTGCTTCCTCTACATGAGTTAAAGAGACAGTGCCTGCGATCTGTCTGCAGGCATATGAGCTTTCTGCTGCCCAAAGTTTGTGTGTGCAGGCATTTTTGAATGTGTTTGTATGTGTAGGGTGATCAAAATAGACTGAAAGGTTGTACATAAGGATCACACTCTATGGCAAGCCAAATGTGCCAAAATTAAACACTTCCTAGCCCCAGAAAACCATTAAAAGAAACAACTTTTAAACATAAAATCATTGCTGTAGGGCACAAAATTTTAAAATACCCAACATGGACACATATTTTCCCATAATTTCACTTGTCCTTTCACTGTTAAAAAAAAAAGTCCAGAAAACTGTTCTTTTTTTTTTTTCATCATGTATGCCTGCTTAACACTGTGCCAGTCTAGCACTCACTGATATTTTTTCTTTATATGAACCATGTTGTCAGAACTTGGCCTGACCTTGCCTGACCCTGACACATGACCTTAAACTAGTTGTTTTATGTTTGGCCAACTTAAGTTAAGAAATTAGCCCAACTTTACGTTAAAAACTTAACAAGCATAGTTGAGATAACTCCTTTGATTAAGTTCATAACACATTAAAAAGCCTTTTGTTTTGTTTACGGAAAATTTCATTTAATGCCAGTAAGTTTTCAATATTACAGTGTTTAAAACATTATGCTGTAGCACAAGACCTGATTTGAAATACCTGGATATACTCACATATAGGGCCCCTTCCACACTGTATGTGTGCTACTTGCATGACAACAGCTGCAATTGCCTGTTTTTTAATCTTGATGAGCAGATTTTCAAGTCAGAGCTTTAGACTGGAAGCATGGGCCGTACATCTACGACACATCTCCCACACGGAAAATCTTAAGAATTGGAGGCTAGCTGTGCATGTTTTTCTGCCAAAAAGGACAGAAAGTGATAAATAGAGAGCCATATTTACCTTAATCCAGCTGGTATGCATGTTCACAGCAGTAGAATATGTCACAGAAAAGACAGAAACCATCCAAATGTTCCCCCTTTGTGAGCCTCTCAGAGTTAGACCTTCAGTTTGATTCCTCTGTGGAGAAGCTACTCTTGTTCGTCAGCTTTCCTTCTGCAGGTTTCAGGTCAGTTATTCAATGAATCAGGTTCCTTGTGGGGAGATTTATTGTGGTTCCTCCTGAACTTTTACTAGAAGCTCATTATTGGGCTGATAAACATGAGAGATAGAGCTGTGATGGGCTAAAGGTGCGTTCACACAGGACGCAACTTGGTGACCAATATTGCATCAAATCATGTCAGTCGCATCGCGTGTCCATAAATAGCTCACGTCACGTCACTCAGTGGCGTCACAGCTGCTCGAGTTTCATACTGTACATTTGTAAGTATAGGTTTAGCTGTCATTATTCCAACTGTATCCTTTTCACTCGTGTACCAGTAGCTGACTGCCCTGCTGAAGGTGGAGATGCCCTGCTGCTGCCTCAGCATCGTCTGTCAGCTGCACCTCGAGTATGGAGTTCTCCGCGGCCCCGTCTTCCTCAACCCCCTGAGCCATGTTGCTGCTCATCTCCCTCGGGCTGATAAACAAGTCGAGGAAGGACGGGAACACAGAGAACCCCCAGTTCTTCTTCTGTGTGTGTGTGTGTGTGTGTGTGTGTGTGTGTGAGTGAGTGCGGCGCACTCCCCACACACACACACAACGCTGATTGGCTGTTGCAGCCAAGCCACACGCAACGTCACCTAAAAAGTTACAATTTTTCAACTTTGGCAACCGAGCGACACGACCTGGTCGAATGTCCAAAGTCCGAATGCAGCCTGACAAAATACTCCCAGTGTGAAATGTGAATGTCGTACTTAAATCAAAACAGAAGATTGGCTTTCGTGATACACACTCAATCTTTTCTTTAATTAATGATATATATATATACATATATATATATATGTTTTTTTTTTTTTTAACCTTCACAGGTTTCTAAGTTAGGTTTATTTTCTCGCCAGCTCATCATTTTAACCTTTTTATGTATACTTCATGAAAATCTACATTTTTTAAATCATTGAAAAATTGTCTCATTTCTTTCCAAGTGCCCATTGTACAATGTGTAAAAATTGTAACTCCTTTCATATCTGTAAAAATGCATTTAAAAGCCATTTAAGTACATTTTAATTAATTCATGCAATCATGCTTTGTACTTCTTTTGATGATCCTGTTTTTTTCCAGTAAACTGACCTTTCTCTTTTTTTTAATTCCTGTTGGATAGTGGCTTCCTGTGAATATGTGCAGACTTGTGTTTGTTTTATGTTTGTATGAGAACAACGTGTGTGCCTCGACCTTTGACCCTGATAAGCGAAACAATGGTTAAGCAGCAGAGTTTTTCCATCAAGTTCGTTTCTTTGTAGTTCTTAAGCTGAAATTGAAAGACTCCTTATGCTTTTATTTATTATATTTTTTCCAAACACATGGGGAAGAGGCATGTTATAGCACATTCTCATTACTTTTTGCATGTGGTGAAAATAAATGCTAAGTATTTATCCTCATCCCCTGCCTCTCTCTCACAGAGTTTAAAGGATGAGACTTTGGTTGAAGAGTTTACATTTCATGACCCTTCAAAAAAGACACATGTTTTTCAATTTACATTTTTTTCAGACTGAATACAAACACACAGCTCTGCACAGAGTACACACGAGTATTCGCTGACGGATGTAAAAGAAAACATGCTGCAAATTCTGGTTTAGAAGCAGATGCAACAGTCAGATCCTTTGTAGAGCCCTCATGCACACATAGGGCCAAATCCACAGAGAATTTGGGCATGGTTTTTGGTGCTAAACTGGTCCAAAAGACAGAAAACAAACTGATCCATTAAGGAGATTGCATCGTTAGTGTGCCAGTATCATTTATACGGATGCAAATGAAGGAATAATTCAAATTTCAGTGCAAAATAGATTCCTCCTCATGCAAACAAGTCCTGTGGCAAACAGCACTGTGTTGCAACAGGCAATAAAAGGGGTGCGTCTGTCCCTGTTTTGATATGTATTGGAAACGCGGATAGCAGCCAGTAATGAGAGGTGCAGACATCTTTACCTGCCAATTCTCACATGAGAAAAACATAATATGATCAGCTTTATTTCCCTTTGAAAGAAAACCTTCATGCAAACTTAAATTTGGTTTTGTTAAAGTATCATTGTAAAGCAAGAAGTCATGGTTTTGCCCTAATTTGCGTGGAGAGTTCCACAAAGTAACTTAGTTAATAAATGATGCTACAATATATATTTTCATTCTGTGTCTTTTGTCCTACCTGATTTTACACACACACCTTGCTTTCAATTTTATATCCCTCAATAAACATTGTTATAACAGTGGGAAGAGGGAAATTTGAGCTGTCAAACTAACTTAAATGCAATGTTAGACTTGCAACAGTGTGTATTAACCAGCATATCAGCACATCAGTGTGCATATGTTGGCATTAGCACACAAGCTAATTTAATCTGTTGTCTTAAGGCAGGTAAATACAAATAAAACCAAGCTCACAGTCATTTAAAGAAGACAATTCACAAGGTGATAAATGACAATCTAACATTTTTGCATACTAAATGGATGCAGAAATAACAGACCCATAAACACAGAGATTAAAATGCAGAATGGGTCATAGGCTGTTGGGCACGATCATGAGTAAACTTATCATACATAAGAATAAATCTGTTTTATTTGTAACCATTCTTTACTACGATGTCTTTGCTGCATTTGTTTCCAGCAACCCTTAGTCCGTCTGCGTGGCGGAGCCATTGTAGGTGAGGGTCGCGTGGAGGTTTTGAAAAACGGGGAATGGGGCACCATTTGTGACGACAACTGGAACCTGCTGGCTGCCACTGTGGTGTGTCGAGAGCTGGGCTTTGGGACAGCCATAGAAGCTCTGTCTGGAGGTCGCCTTGGACAAGGTATGGATAATTTCACATTTAATTCAGGACATGGGGCACTGAAATTAAATCTATGTTGAGTGATTTATCTTTTTGTTCATGATTAAGGCATCATAGTAAATGAATATTAAAGAGAATCATATCAAACCCTTTAAGCACAGGCATATGCACCGGCCTCTCACATGTTCTGTCCTCTGCATTTATCAGGTATGGGCCCTGTGCATATGAATGAAGTGCAGTGCTCTGGATTTGAAAAGTCAGTCACGGAGTGTTTCTTTAACAAGGAGTCTCTCGGTTGCAGTCATGAGGAAGATGCTGCCGTTCGATGTAATGTTCCTGCTATGGGCTTCCAGCAGTCAGTGAGTCTTCATTATTTTTATACACAACAGCAATGAAGTCATGACAACACATCATTAAAATACAGCAGTTCATTAACATAAGCATTCCAAATATATGATATATCAGTTATTGATAATATAAAAATAAGTAACACTGTGAATTTAGAAGTTTGTATTTAAGGAGTTTGACACCAAGGGGAAAGTGCCGAAAAATGGCCCTTGATGCTCTTAAACTTTGTTTTATCATGCACAAACTTTATTAAAAAAAAGTTGTTTTGTGGGGAGACGGGGATTGAGATGCAATTGCAGAACCAGGTTTCTTAAGGCTTTTCCTGAGGAATAACCACTAGAATTGCAAACAACTGATGGGAATGGGGGGAAAGAAACACAAGTATATGACTATTAGCCAATAACTAAAAGCTTTAGTTGGATTCTACGTTCAAAATGTTAAACTAAACCACTGCTGCCATGCAGCTGACTTCAAAATGAGGACCTTGGGAGGTTTATAAGCCTCCTTGAAGAAGAGCTATTATACTCATTTTCAGGCTTTGTATTTGATTTTTGGACTCCTATAGAGCAGCTACACACGATTGCCCACACAGAAAGTGTGTAGATCTGTAGATCTTTGGGACACTGTGCCTCTCACTGCATGGCTTCCTTGTATTTCCTGTATCCTGCGAAAATGGTCTTTGTAATTTACTCTACCCCCCAGCCCTCCTCCATGTACGCCTCCTGCCAGCCGGCTGTGATTGGTCACACTCCCGAGGACTTCAGAAGGGGGAGGGGAAAGACCTAGAGGATACACCTGGGCATAGCCAATGTTACAATGAAAACGGCTGAAAACTGAGAGTTTTCGTAGCGTTTGTGCCCTCCATTTACATAAGAACGGAGCCTGGAGTGCCTGAATCCACAAACTTTTGAACCCAGGGTCCAGAGTGAAAAGTTTTGAAAGCGTTTTCATATCTGTGTCTATGTAAACAGGAATCAGCGTTTTCGGGGAAAACGATTATGCGCATATGAAGTACTCTTTCAGATAAATGTTTCGCATGCACTTAAGGAACAACAACAACAACATATTCGGCCGTCTACTGAGCAACATGTGTGCTGCTTACTGTGCTCAGACAAGAAACTCCTACATCTTCCTTTGTCCGCTCGCCATTGTTGTTTGTGAAAAGTTTGTCTTCACTGGAAAAGTGTACACGTGTTTTAACACTGCTGCTTCACTACAAAAACCTACATCGCCAACTACTGGCCTGGCATGCACGCTACAGCATCTTCAGTCATTCTCGCAGATCAGTGTGAACATGCATCGTTTTCACATCGTCTCCGTGTGAACATGGAGCACTTCTGAAAACGCAAAGAAAAACCTTTACATTTCTGATGACAACGTTGTCGTGCAAACGAGGCATAAACACAGCGTGCAGAGCCATCCAAAACAGCTGCAGGGCTCACTTCCCAATGCATGAACCTCATTATTTGATGCTTTGGCATTTTTTAACATGAGTTTCCAGCATTGTAACAACATTTATAGAAAAGAGGAAAAGCAGAGTAGTTCTCCTTCAAATGAAACAAAGACCAATAGGTCAAGGCATGAGGGCATCTATCAAGGCTGGTGCTGAATGACCAACTCTTTGAACACTTTCTTCAAGATACTTGTGTATCCTAACACAGCTGTTTTAAAATGCTTCTTTACAATAAATTCCACAACAAGAGACTCAGAGATGAGCTCACTGTCTCCACTGATGGGACAATGAGACAGCACGGAGCACTGCAACCCAGAAGTCCCCACAGTGTATGGCCAGCCACACACACCTGACTGTGCTCTGACTAACTCTTGGTGTGAGGCAAATGTAAGCATCTCACATGAAGATCTGAATATCAACTTTTAATATGAGACTTTACAGTTTATAAGATTCAATTAGATCACAATCTTTTTGTTTGTTTTGTTTCTTTTGTGTGTGTGAGGGGGTGTATTCTTTTTTCTTTTTCACTTTAAGCTGTGTTATTTTGCTCAAAGCTTCGCCTAAGTGGAGGAAAGAACCCCTTTGAGGGCCGCGTGGAGGTGCTAATGCAGAAGAATGGGTCTCTGGTGTGGGGGACGGTGTGCAGTGAAGGCTGGGGGACCATGGAGGCGATGGTGGTCTGCAGACAACTGGGCCTTGGATTTGCCAGCAATGCTTTCCAGGTACAATACTCTGATAACTGATTTGGAAATATGCTTTGTAGACACTCAGCCTGTTTAGGTTTTTCATGAACATAGACATCACCTGATCCATAAAAAACAAACTGGATGGCGAAGTGTCCCATGCATACACACCTCACCGAGGCAGGGGGAAATAGCAACACCAATAGAAGTGGTAGATTGATAAATAGCGAATGTTTCTGTGTTAAAGTCAGCCACAGCTTGGTGTCACTGTTATTATCCTTTCTTAGCAGTCAAAAACCAAGTCGTGTTCAAGCACTCCTTCATTCTCCAAAAGCACTGGGTTTCCTTAAAGTGCACATGGTTATATAAATATGAGTTACTTTGATTGGGTTCCAGTTTAAGGGTTTTGGCACTGCTACACTTTCAATTAGGATCATATGAATTGTTCTACTATCAGTGAGACCTCCGTTTCAATGAAAGGAGCAGTATATAGCTCATTAATACACTTATGTTTGATCTGTTTTACTAATATGTGACAAATCAATTGTTTGAAGAAATGGGATTTTCATCTAAATAGACTAAATTATAATTTAAATTTACACCTTCTAACGGGCAATAAATGTGTAAACTATCACATAATTTCTCCTTCTCTTTTTAATTGGTTATTGGCTTATATATGGAGCTGGTTTTCATTTTATTTCACCCCATCGTGTACTTGGGAAATTGGAGACCAGTCTAAAGATTTGTTTTTTAACCATGCAAAACGTCAAGTAGGTTTGATATTTTCTGAGGACCATCTTTTTAGTTTTGGTGTTTGTGAGGAAATTCAAAGATGAAATTTGGAAGTACAATATACGATTTCTATGTTGGGATCGTAATTGGATTTGCTGCTGTTTTTTTTTTACAAGAGGAAAAGTGGAAATCATCCTTGATTTACTCTTATGTAGTCATCATTTGGACTCTTCATCTATCATCATTCTGTGATGGGGAGGAGGGTGGTCAAGGTTATTATATTAATGTTCACTGATATTATCACTGACTGTATAGATATTTAAAATGTCACATTTCCAGTGTACACAGGTCCCTGTGCCTTGAAAAATATTGCTTAGTTTTACATTTAAATACAACTTTAAAGTAATGACATAAAGTTCTCTCTGAACTTCATCCATCCATCCACTATCTATACTGCTTATCCCTGTCGGGGTCGAGGAGGGCTAGAGCTTATTCTAGCTGACATTGGGCAAGAGGCGGGGTACACCCTGAACTGTCCACCAGTCAATCACTGGGCCACATAGAGAGACAGACAACCATTCACTCTCACACTTATACCCTTGGATATGAGTGTGAGAGTTATTATATGTGTGACTGCTTCACAGTTAAAATATCTCCTTACAAGTAAGTAGTGTAGACTAAAATGGCATCCCCTCTGAGTTGTAAGAGAATTAATGTAATGGTAGCGGAAGGCACATGGTGGAGGTTAGCTGTTATCAGCTGTAATTTGTGGTTATGTTCTCTTAACAGGAGACGTGGTATTGGCCTGGAGAAGTGAGTGCAGATGCTGTTGTGATGAGCGGAGTCCGATGCTCTGGTACTGAGATGTCTCTGTCACATTGTCTTCACCATGGAGTCCACCTTAACTGCCCAAAAGGAGGTGGACACTATGCTGCTGGAGTTTCCTGCTCTGAGAGTAAGACGCTCTTATTTTTTCATGTTGCCTATGAGTACAACATTATTTGAAGAGCACCAAAGTGATCCTTGATATTGCATTGTTAGAACATGATTGATATGGGGATCACTGTAAATATCATTTGACTGCAGTCGTCTTTATTCAAGTAAAAAGCTGACATAGTAACTCTGTTAAGGTCTTACACTGTTGCTTTCTGTCCGGTTTTATTTTGAAAATCCAAGTGTCTTCTGCCAAAGGAGAAGCTCTGTGGAAAGATTTTCCTCTTGAACTAAAGAGACCTCAGAGTTTAAAGTAGAAACCTATCATTTAAATGTTCAGGCTGTTACGGTGTTTTGGGAAAATGAGGGAGTCATTTTTTCCACACGTCTGAAGATGTTCTGTCTCTCTTGTGCTGTCCTCGGCCTGTCCACAGCCGCCCCTGACTTGGTGCTGAACCCTCAGGTGGTGGAGCAGACAACCTACATGGAGGACAGACCCATGTTCATGCTGCAGTGTGCGTACGAGGAGAATTGTCTGTCTTCAACCTCCAGTCAGGTGCCGGCAAACTCTTACCGCCGACTGTTGCGCTTCTCCTCTCAAATCCACAACAACGGCCAGTCTGATTTTCGTCCCAAAGCCGACAGACAAGCCTGGGTGTGGCACGACTGTCACAGGTAAGTGTTTCAGAGAAATTAAGAACCTTAAATTAAACATCCACACAGGTGTATTGGTGCAACCAAATATCCCCTTTAGGTGGTAAGGTTCCCAAATATAAAATCAACCTGGAGGTATTTGAGTGATAAATCAAAATTCTCTTTTTAGAGCTCCATTGTTACTTTAGTAATTCCTTTGGCCTAGGACACACTGGACAAGGCACCACATAATGTCAGACTCCAGTCAGTCCAGATTGGATTGCCCTCATATCCGGACTCTGGATGATTTTATTTATGTTTTTGATTAAAAAAAAAAAAAAAAAAAAATGCTGCTTTCGGTTCCCTTCAGCTCCACACACCACAGCGTTTCTGGCTTTTGTGGCAGATACATTAACTCAGCTGCAGCTCTGCAGGATCACCGACCAGTGAATTTGTCCTTAAGTATCATACGTGGTGCTTTTCAGCCAATAAGGGAAATGAGTCTGTGAGAACAAGAAGAGTTTGTAAGGAAAGAGAAGAACAGGCTCAGAAGTACTCTAGACACAGAGGTGACAGAAAAACAGACATCCTGTGCATATACGTAGATATAAAAAGAGGATGGCAAAAATGACTGCTTAATAGAGAAAAGATGGGTTTCTGTATGTTTTTTTTTTCCTCACAGGAAGTTTAAACTAGAAAGCTTTGTATGTTTTGATATGCTCAGGATGATTAAATGCAGTCAGACGAGACAAAATTTGTCCATAAAGGAGGTATACCAACTTGAATGTTCCCCTGACACCAAAAAATTTACAAATTGAGAGACCAATATGATTGATTAACAATAATCCTGAATTGTTATAACTTACTTATCAACAACATCACTTTATATGTAATTATTGTCTTTGGGGGGAATGTTCTGCTTTTATCTGTAGCCTGATTCACAGTTCCTTTACACAAAAGAGCCGCAACGAGACTCTGCTGTATTTACATCTAGTGGCATTCAGAAATAGAAAGCACTCAGAGAGGGCAAACCTCCTTCAAGGTAGCTCACAAATTGCTGTTACATCTATAAGCAATAGTTCCATGATTAAGTTACCGTCATAATATGATTCCTTGACCCTGAAAAACCCACACCTAGCACTCTGAATCATGTTAATATCATTGTTAGTTACAGTTATTGAGCAAAAATGATCATTCTGTAATGGCAGTTATCTGGATCACCACCAACATCTAATCATTTGTAAGTTGGGCCATTACCAACATCTCCTGAAAATTTCAGAGAAATCCATCCAGTAGTACTTGTGTAATCTTGCTAACAAACAGACTAAACAAACATACTCCAGCAAAAACATAACCTCCTTGGCGACAGTAATTATTTCTGCAAGGCGACACTACCTGTGTCAATTCATGCTGCAATACAGCTTGCTTCACTCACGGTGCTCCTGTCTCCGCGGAGTCCGTGTGCCTCTCTCTCCAATATCACACCTCTGTTACTACCTCTGGAAAAGGAACAAAGATGGGGTCAACCTGTTCCCCCATTCTGTCTCCAGGACGTTCACAGTGGAGGCGAAACGTCACAGAGGGGTAAATAATACACCTTGAAATGGCAGTTTGAGTTGGGCTACGTACTCTGAAGAACAGATTTATGCTCGGACCACCCCTTGAGTAAAAGACTTGAGGACTAACATTATTGATTGGAAATAGGTTTGATCACTTAACACATCAGGCACACTTTCAGCAATAAAAATGTACTGCTGTAGATTACAAGTGCACAAATTGTGTTCATATTTTCCAAGGGCATATTTTCTCAGATGGGACAGTCTTGAGTGTTGCATTTTTTATCTGGTTTGGCTTTAAACCTCACATCTGCAATTGTGTATTTAGGCATTATCACAGCATGGAGGTGTTCACCATCTATGACCTGTTCAGCCTCAATGGAACAAAAGTGGCAGAAGGACATAAAGCAAGTTTTTGCCTTGAGGACTCAGAGTGTGATGAAGGTGAGTGCCTACAACAGTATTCCCTTTCCAAAATTAGAATAACTCCCTGGGCCCAAAAAAACTTGATTTTCTCACATCTCTCTCTTATTCCAGTCTTACCAGTCTGATTTTCTTTGATTAAGGAATGCATGCATCTCTGCTGAACCCACCCTGCTCCTTTCTTCAAAAAATGTTGGTCTTGTTGATTGTAATAATGAGATTTAAGAGTAACCTTGCACACCAAGTGGATCTGCCTGATTCATGCAGATCCATTATGCCAAGCTCCAATCCACAATGAGTGCAAGCAATCCAAAGTGGGATGGTTCAATCAGCATCCTTTAGAGCAGCAAGTGGAACGAGCTACGAGCGGGAAGACAGCAGGAAGTCATTACATATACATCAATTAGCATAGATGCTAACAGCTTCAGTAGCAATTTTATCAGATGTTGACTGCATTGCTTTAATAAGTACAAAACAAATATCAACACTACAAACTTCCCCGAAGGAAGGATATTTTGGCTCCACTTCTGACATGTTTTGAGGAGAGTTTGTTTTTTATGTTCTGTTGGGCATAGCGCCTGCCCAGGACATTATCAGAGTGGCCTGTAATAAATGTGATTGACTTAACAATTGTCCATTCAACTGCTGGATATGCTTCTGAAATGTTCTGCCCTCCCCAAACACTTTCTATGGGCTCTTTCCCAGATGAACTAGTGAATGGACTAGTGAAATATATTGAATGGTTAATTTAGGTTATTTAAAGACTAGCATAAAAGCTAAAAGCATTCAGAAGCTGGTGTGAACTTTCCTTTAATATTTATACAAGAGGAAGTCAGTCCTTACTTTGTTTTTCATCTCCTGTTCGTATGATAAGCAACCAGAACACTTTGTAAGAAACAGCTTTGTGCTTACAGCTCACACAGTAATGAGTCCAAATGTTCACTTGCAGGTATTGAAAAGAGGTATGAGTGCGATAACTTTGGAGAGCAGGGTATCACTGTGGGCTGCTGGGATACCTACAGGCATGACATTGACTGCCAGTGGATCGACATAACAGATCTCAAACCAGGAGATTACATTTTTCAGGTATTGTGTCCAATTTCGCAAATTTTATGATCCTTAAAATATTAGCAAAACAAAGTACAGCCAGAGGTGCACATTTCTTCAGGTCTGCCCTGATTGTTTCATAGAATCTCTCTTTTACAGATAAATATCAATCCAAACTATGAAGTGCCGGAGTCTGACTACTCAAATAACCTCCTAAAATGCAGATGTCGATATGATGGTCACCGTGTATGGATGTACAGCTGCCATAATGGTGAGAACTTTTCAATGTTTTAACAAGTATGTGTGACAACCACTGTCCTTTAATCTTCACTAAAGGGTTGGTAATTTATTTTGCCTTTATTTGGATTATAATTTAGGTTTTTAAATGGGCATTACATAGAAATAGGTGGTGCAGCAGGTAGTGCACGTGCCTCACTCAGCTGCTGGTTTGGCGTTGTGTTGGTCAGGGCCTTTCTGTGAGGAGTTTGCATGTTCTCCTTGTGCATGTATGGGTTATCTCCGAGAACTCCAGCTTCTTTCCACAGACCAATAACATGCTCCTTAGGTTGATTTGTGTCTCCAAGTTGCCCTAAGGTATGAATGTGAGCATGAATGGCTGTCTGTCTTTCTATGTAGCCCTGTGATTGTCTGGCATCCCCGCGACCCTCCAAAGGGATAAGCAATGTAGAAAATGGACAGATGGATGGATAGATATAGTAGAAATAGAAAGTGCTGTGTCTTTTTTATCATTTCTAAAAATTACTTATAAAGGAAAATAAAGCTTGATGAGTTATTTTTAGATTATTAGGAAGAGTTTCATACAGAAATATTGAAGAAGTGGAATAATAGAAGCAACAGATCACTGTCTCCATGACAGCTCTTGTATATCTATATCTTTTTGTATGTGAACAACACTTCCTCCTGCTTCTGCACATAGTTTTTAGTCAAAATGCTTTCATTGTATAAATAGAATCAACTTAATAGGTCACCGTTTAACTGATTTCTGGTTTTCTGAAATCTTGTCATAAACTAGTTTCCCGCCTTTACTAGCAGCTTTGGCTTGGTTTGATTTCAGTTTCAACAATGCAAATTGAACATGATGCTTGTTTGTCACAAGGAGAACGTGCAAACATTAACGTTTGAATGATAATTTTCCACTAAACAACATGGCAGCAACACATTCAAATTAAGAGAAGATATATCTATAAAATAAGATGCGGTATAGTTAAGGTAAGTATATTATTAAAGAAAACAAATATTTGTACTGCAGTAAAGTGATCATGTTTAGGAGCTGCAGCTGTCCTGAATGAGAAGTACAGTTGAAAAGTCACCTCACAATGTTACAAGCATGCGAGGAAGCACATCTTGTGGTTGGCTCTAATATATGGAGAGAATTTAGGTGGAAAATTTTGATTAGATATTTTAGAACACCACAAGTCGCAGTCAAATGAACCAATCTGGGTCAGATAAGTGTTGGAGAAAATGTATACAGTATATAGGCAATCATACTCATGTTCTGTGGTCATGCCCTAAACTAACTGCATATTGGAGGGATGTATTTGATGCTCTTAAAGAAGATTTCATCCTGAAATACCCAAAGGCCCTGTGGTTGTTCTCCTTGGTGTACTACCTGAAAATACCAACAGAGATAAAGCATATTTACTCCAGATTCTTTTAGTAGCAGCCATAAAGTGTATTACAATCAGATGGTTGAATTTGGAACCACCATCTTACAATGACTGGATCCAGAAGGTATTAGAGTTATATAAAATGGAAAAAATCACACATATCTTACGGCTTCAGAAGCAAAAAATTATAAAGAGATGGGCACCTGTAATCCCTCTGCTGCTGCAATAATTTGGAGGAGGGCCTACTTGATGTTATATAATTAAAGTCACTTACACGGTGAATCCTAAGTAGGACCCTTGTTTGTTTTGTCCTGTAAACTCCTTAGATGCCAATTGTCTATTATTCTTGCATACTGCATGTGGGCATTGGATACACTGGGGAGAAGCAATTGTTGCAGCTGGATTGTTCAGAAAATAAGGATCATATGGATATGTTGTCCAAAAGACAAGCATGTGAATATGTTATATTTTTGTTGTATGTTTGTGTTTAAATAAATTAAAAAAAAAAAAAGTAAAAAAAAAAAAAAGTCACCTCACAATGTTTATAAGTTGCAAATCTTCCCTGTAGGTGGGGAAAAACGTAAAAACATTAGTATTTCTTATGGACTAAACTTCATTGCATTCAAACTACAAGCTTTTAAATGTTCCTTCTCTTTGGTACAGTTTCATACACGACAAAGACTAAGCTGACAAACTCCTTGAGTATCAGAATCAGCAGATGTTGGTTGGTGGTTTCAGTGGTTTCATCCAGCAGGCCGAGTCCATTTCCTCTGACATGATAAAAGCTGAGCTGTCCAACACCAGACGCTCTTACTGGAGGGGTTACTCCCTCTGGTGATGTAAAGAGGGAACTACATCTCTGAAGAGTAAGATTCAACAAATACAAACATAAAAATAAGGATAGATAGATAGATAGATAGATAGATGGATAGATAGGCAGGCAGACAGACAGATAGATAGATAGATAGATAGATAGATAGATAGATAGATAGATAGATAGATAGATAGATAGATAGATAGATAGATAGATAGATAGATAGATAGATAGGCAGACAGACAGATAGATGGATAGATGGATAGGTTGATCAACAGATAGATAGATAGATAGACAGACAGATAGAAGTGTACAGAATTTATCTGAACAGAAGAGACGACTTAATCAAATCAATATTTGGTGTGAACACTATTTGCAGTCAGAATGACATAAATTCTTCAAGGTACACATGCACACAGTTTTGAAGAAACTTGTTAGCTACGTTGTTTCAAACATCTTAGATAACTAACCACAGATCTGTTGTTGAAATTGCGGCACTGGGTGGGCTTTAATATAATTTCCAGGATGCTGGAATGTCTATAATAAGGCAGATCTCTCTTGCTGAGAGAGTCCTTTAGAGCAGGGAGAGATTGGAGCTTTGAGCGAGACAACAGCAAAAAGTGACTGCACTTATAGAGTTTAGCATAGATGCTAACAACCTCAGTAGCAGTTCTAGCAGATTTTGACCACATTTGTTTATTGAATGAAAAACAAATATCAATGCAACAAACTTTTGTAAGGATATTTTCCACTTCCAACATGCTTTTACAAGAGGTTGTTTTATGAAGTGGCTCGTGGTATATTTTTCTTTCCTCTTCTGACATGTTTTGGTGACTTTGTTTTATGAAGTGGCTCACGTTCTGTAGTACAGTAGAGCCCTCCCATGACATAATCTGATTGGCCTGTAATAAATGTGACTGTTGGAACAATCGTCCAGTCACCTGCACATATGCCTCTGAAAAGTTCAGCACATTCCCAAAAAACTTTCTATGTGCTTGTCCACAGATTGACTAGTGAAATATACTGACTGGACCATCTGGTGTGTCAGGTTATAAGAGGAAGCACACTTGAGTCCACAAAACGAACATGAAATCATGAGTGGATTCTGTGGTCAGAATTAAGAGACGCCATTTGAATACAAGAATGAAGTCTTTGTCTTGGTGGTTCTAAGTGTTTCATAAAAACACCATAATGTGGACCAAAGTGGTCAGGTCAGGTTTGGGAGCACATGCCAGGTCAGCACTTCACCACTTATCATTCCTGACAACTGGTCTGCACCACCAATGTCAACCCTACTTCATTCATAGAGGTCTATGTGGGATGAAGTTTGAGGGTGCAAAGGTGCAAACCCAATGCTCTGAGGATCGGGAGGCAAGGGACACCAACCCCTTTCAGCTTCGTTACCAACCTGGAATAAAACAGGAATAAACACGATCATACAATGTTCTATGACAATACAATGTTCTGTAACACACTATTGTTTTCATTCATTTACCGGGGATACCTCTTCTATAACTTATGGTAAGACTGACAGTGGGACTTTGTAGAATGAACTTTCACATGAATAACTTTCTAATGGTAAGATTTTAAGTCTGACACTTTTGCAGTACTGAAATCCTGTGGCAGACTTGCCTTAAAATGTAAAACTGGAATGGCTTTCAGAGATTGTCTGTCTATCTCTTCTAGGTGGCTCATTAAGCATTGAAACTGAGCAGACGTTCCCAGGCCTCCTCAACAACCACGTGGCCCACAGGTAAGAGTGAAGCAACATGAAGACATCGGATGACCATGAACACCTACGCCCTCCCCTCAGTGGTGACACCATTTGAAGCCCAACAACCCTCAAACCTGCCCTGGTCAACCAGGTTTCGTTGTCTCCATCCTCATCTATCTGACAGTTTTCTGTTGCTTCACCTTCAAGACGAGACAGTATTTGAACTGAACTTTCTCTCCAAATAGAAGCAGCTGCTGTTGTGATAATTCCAAACTCCCTTTTAGATAAATTTATCTAGAAGTGGCATGTTTTTTATACCATGTTGAATTTGTTCAAACCTGCAACAAAATCTTGCCTAACTTTTTTGTTTGAAGCTCACCTTGGGTCTCAGGTTGAGGCCTATCAGAGAGGGTCCTCAGTAACACTGTGCCTTATGAGTATTATTGTCCGTCTTCCTACAAGTGACTAAGAGACTTTTGCTCATAAAGGTCCACACACACAAAGCCTCTATCTATTATACATACTAAGGATGTCTTTGTATATTGTCTGTCCAAGTTCAGTCACAAGTTTTGCATCTTTACGGTAGAATTTTTACACTTTGAGCCAGGAACAAGGACTCGAGCAAGAGGTGACTTGAGACTTATCTTGTACTCCCCCAATGAGCATCTTGACTCTTCTTGGACTCGAGGTTTGAGACTCCCACCCAATCCTTTCATACTGCGACTCTGGCTAATTGTAAATACAAGGTCAGTGTTGTCTCCTTAGATAGTGCAGAACCCTCTGCATTGAGTGCACGAGCTGTAAAAGTCCACACAAACATGGCACCTGCAGCTGCCATGGATGGACAGACTTGAGGCACACAGGAGATCGTTTGTGGTGCCGAGTTCAAGAGGATTGGATTGGATTTTCACCCTAAATGTCTTTGAAACTGCTAATATGCTGTTGCAGAAGTTACTTTTCTGCTCCTTTAAGAGCTGCCATTTTCTTTTGGTCTTTGTCTCACTCCCAGTGAGGGCAATAACAGAGAGCTTATGGGGCATTTTAGTTGATCTCAAAACTCAGATTCCACCGGGAATGCCCCCTTTTGTTGTAATTTCCCACTTGGAAGTCGGACAAGCTTCAGCTCCAAATTAACTAGCTCGTAACCAGAACGTGTCTAACTGGGACATGATGAAATTCCCACTTTTCTCTTGCGAGTTTCCATGTAAATGGAATACACCATTCGATGAAGGAAGAACTTGTGTTATGTAGACACAGGAAGGTAAGAGCCCCTGTGCATCAACGTTTTGTTGAAGGCTCATTTTCTATATAATACCCATTTATCCTCTCCCATATTTATGTTCACCATGCAGTGCAGATGGATCGTTTATATGCAGTTATACCTTTGTCAGGAACCAGTGTAATGACACACCCCTAACTTACTCTAACTCTTTACCTGTTTCACTCATTTGTATTCTTATTTATTTTGAGGAGACTTAAGAAATTTGATGGATTCACAGCTGCCCTCAGTGACTTGAGACAGGACTCGGACTCAAAAACTCAAGACTTGACTGGAATACGGGACTTGTTCCCACCTCTGCTATAAGCTGAGTCCTGCCGAGCAAACACCGCCCTTTTACCAAGTTCTTGTTGACTCTTTTTTTGAGTGTGACAAAATGCAATCGGATTCCCCCCAGAGAAATCAAAAAAGACTGGAAAGAACATGGACTTCAAGTTTTGTTATTGTTTTTGAGTTATTCCAGATTTTGAAGACGAGTTGCACTAATATGTGTTTTGGTAGTTTGTGCCGACACTGCTGAAGAGGCAATATCAAATAGTATGTGAACTATTGAGGGAGAAAGTTTCTCTTTATGAGTAAACAACAGATAATAAAAAAACATCAATTCAAAATATTTATAAAATCAAGACTATGACACTGACTTACTCTTTTGTCTCGAGATAACATTTGTTAGAATTTGGCTCAATACAATAAAGATTGGTTGATCAATAGATTGAAAAATTGACCGTACATTATGCTTTACTGAAAAGCTTTTCCATTTCACTGATTTTTGATGAGCTGTGTAGTTTCTAATGTGATTTCTTGGGGAACTCCATTTGCACTGGAGCATCAGATTAGACATTTCAAAAGGGCGCCAACAACTATATAGATTAGCAGACTTATAAAAAAAAAATATGTAAGTTGATGACAAACAGCTGTTTGTTTGTTTGCACGTTTTAGAAAAGTCTAGTAAAAGTCCTCACAAGAATTCAAGCTCAAAGAAAACAAACCAAGAACGCTAGAGAACTCAAACAATGAAACCCAAGAAACAGGGAGGACTCAAAAATGAAAAACGGGTGATACAACTCAGAACATCAGAGACCATCAGGCAACCCTAGACCTCAGCAAACTAAAATAACTTAAATGAGACCAAGAGGACCAGTGCAGAGAAATAAAAGGTATAAATAGAAAATTGATAGAATTAAATGTAATTTTATATATATATATATATGTAGAAAGAAGCCAAAGAATTAGGAAAACGGGTTAAAACAGTTGAAGAAGGAAATAGAAAGAATGTAATGATTTAATGCCAATTAAGAAATTGAAAGCTATCAAATAAACTACAGGTACAGATTTGAAAGATCTAGAAACAAACAGAAGAGATAATGATGTAAAAATGTTTGTCTATCCTTACCAAAAATGTATGTATATTCATATGCACCACATATACATCCAAACTCAGTATGTATGCACATATGCCAACACAAATGCATGCATAAGCTCACACATACTGTAAATCAGTATATACACATATACATACACACACACACAAATATATAGATACACACACATTTATATATTTATAGATATGTGTATATACACACACACACACACACACACACACACACACACACACATATATATATATATATGTATATATATATATATATATATATATATATATATATATATTTATCTTTATTTCCACTTTATATAAGTCAGTCTTTTAAAACTACTTCAGCCAGAATAAATATTTCAGGTATCTGTTTTATATGTGGGTTACAGCCCTTTAAAAGCCTGTTTGTTTACATAACTCCACTTTTCTTTCATAAAAAAAAAAAAAAAATTAAACTAGGATAATGTTCTTAACAAACATTTCAGGAATTTATGTTTATTATTATTATTATTATTATTATTATTATTATAACAGACCCTGAGATTAGTCAGTCATTGGTAGCAACATTGATCTTGATGCATGGTTATTTTTTTGCAGGCACCCCACAAAACAGTCTGAAGGGTTGAATTTTTAATCATGCTTTAGAATAGTGCCATCTGGTGGGCAAATATGGTAAATAGTAAATGGGTTTGAGCTTTTATAGCTGCTGCTACATAAGCTCAAATGATTTGAGTTTCTGTGTCAGTTGTCAGTCAATATCAACTAACTCATTCACACCCTTTCTTACCCATTTATACACCACTGATGCAGCGGTGGGAGCAGCTTGGGGTGAAGGGTCTTGCCCAAGGACACATCGCCATATGACAGCCGGAGCCGGGCTCAAACCTGCAACCTCCCGATTACTGACCAAGCACACTATCAGTCTGCGCCACCGGTGCCCACAAATATAAAGATTAAAAATTGAGAGCTTGAAGTCTAAAATGAAATATTAACACAAAGTAATGTATTAGTTTATTTTAAGATAAATGTGGGATAGAAATGGCATTTTCTGTGGTTTTAAAGGGATCATTTTTATCATTAGGAATAAATGTGTTAGTTTCTGTGTAGTTTAGGCTAATTTAAGGAACTGAGACAAAACATAGAAAAACTAATTTAAAATGAAAATCCTCCAGCAAATCTGACCTATATTCATTCAACACAGCCCAAATGGCTTGAAAAAAACAAAAAAACAAAACGAGTGGCACAAAATGTTCCTCTCAAGGGTTAAAAGCATTGTTGTAGGGAGCTTGGATAGCTCGCCTGTTTGCCACTAACTTACTAGGTTTTTCAGTTAGGTGTCCGTTTCAGTGTGACCAACAAAATAAGAAATCAAAATGTTTCCAGGTATACAGGCTGCAGGCCAAACTGGTATTGAAATCTCATTAGAGGTTCTCACAACACTTTACATACAGACCATTGTTGTTGTACTCATGATAGATCTATTTTACATAGATTCAATAATCACCAAAAACAGGGTTTTTGTTTTTCAATCATCTCCCTGCTGGATTAAGAGGAAAAAGAGAGATAACAATACTTACTCTGAATGTGAAATATGTTTAGTAGAACCACAGTCCAATCCGCTAAAACATTCAAGGCAGACTGGAAGATAGATCAGCAAATATCACCTGTGGAAAAATCGGAGTTTAATAGATGTACCAAGGAGAAACGCAGGAGGAAAGAAAAACTTGCTGAATTGAGTTGGTAGTCTGTGCCTGCAAGATCGAGGCAGCCAGAATCATAAACAACATTAACAAATAAATATTTTAATTAATTTAAAAGCAGAGAGGGCTTTTGCCTCCAAGGCCCAAAGTGGAGATAAACCTGAAAGTTAAAAGTTGGGCACCCAAACTAACTGAAATACTCCAGGCACTCAAGAGTTTCCACACAACAGTATCAGCAACTATGGCAACTTTCTCGTTTGGAAAAGGCAACGAATGAGGCTGCCTAATGAAGTTTGTGTTATTGGTAACGTTTTTGTTGATGATAGTTAGAGTTATAACGAAAGAAACCACAAGGTATATAGCATATTAGTTGCTCAACACAGTTTGAAGCTCAAAAACACTTGGGCCATCTCTCTGTTCTCTGAACTGTGTTAGTCAAATTTGATGAGCAAAACCTTTGGGTGTCTGTTGTGCTGTTGAATATATGATTTAGGTTTTTGCTTACCCTAAGTAATGCAGTCTAAAGACAGTAACAGACAGACTTTATCTTGAGCTAGCTGTTTCCACTGCTTCTTCCTCTGTTACATTAGTGTCAGTCTCCTTGCTTAATTTGGCTCCTGTACGTCGCTCAGTTCAGCTTTTAGAGCTGTCTAAAAAAACTGCTTCAGAAGTTTATTTTTGGGTCCAAAGGCCAGTTCCCTCCTTCTCTTTTCTTTTCTTTTCTGGTCTTCTGATAAATGTTCAGGTCCTGGCATTGCTGAAACAGTCCAGCATTACTGGCACAAGTTAAGTTAATGGGACGGCCCACAACTTTAAAGTTAAAAAAATAAACAAACAAAAGAAAAAATAAAAGAACGGGCTCGTAGCATACATGTCTGGGGGTTGTTTACAGCTGTCTAACTTTTTCGAAGAAACAGAAATGGGAAAATGTGCTTTCATTGATTCAGTATTTTAAGTTGAGTATTTTGGTTGAAAATGTGTTTTGATTGCCAATCCTTTGATATGGTGGACCATTACATTGCTGACTTCCATGCCCCCCCCCCCTCAGCAGCCGGGGCCCAGAAAGCTCTCCCCTTTATCCCCCATTATGGACGGCCACGGTGCGGTCACGTGTTACCAAAGTCTTTCACCAAAGCAGTTTGTCTTTAGGTCGAAGAATTGCAGATATGTCCTCTACTCTCAGTTAAAAAAAAACAAAAATCTTATTTTTTTTGTTTTTGTTTTGTTTTACTTTTTTCTTCAACAGTAATTAAAAATAGTTACAATAGCTATCAGACATATTTGAATCTTGTGTCAAACTTCTATTTATAATGGTGCTATCAAACTGGTCCTCTGTTTTCTGAGGGTGTAACTACCTGTTGGACATCTTTATAATGTGTAAAATATACTTGAACTTAGTGTAATTAACACTGTTCTTTTTGTGTTTAACCCTAATAAAGGTCTGAGTTATGGAGCAACCAGAGCTTCTCTCTTGGTGTTTTCTTTCTTGTGATTTTTTTAGCCCGTGGCCCACACACAGAAATGATAAGGTTGTTGTTGAAGAACTATACACAACATATGTTGGATATCTCTCCACTTACTGCTCTCAAAGTGAATTCAGCCCTACTTGTGACCATGCTGATTAAAGTATTTATTGCTGAAATGATGTCTACCCACCACCTGTTAACTTATGAGCATCTTTGAAATGAAGACTTTGTGGAGACAGTGTGGTTCAGTAGCAGCAAATCGTTTTCTGTTTCTCCAACTTCATTTTTTTTATCAAGAAATTATATTTCTAACACATTTTTTCTGAACATTCGTTACTCAGTTTTTTTTAACATATATTTATATATGTAGACATACATTTGTAAATGAAAAGAAATAAGAAAAAAACTAAAACAGGGCACTTGTCCAGTCCAATCCACCGTCCTTCTCCGATTCCACCTGTCACCCAATCCCAGTAGTTTCCCCTCAATCCACTCCTGGCTATTTTATGCATTCACTCATATGTTTTATGTTTAATTTCATCGTTTTAAGTTTGAGATGTAAGACATGTTAGTAGAGGCATCCAGGTCTTATTAAATATTGTTCATTTGTTCGTTAACGTGTATCTTATTCTCTCCAAGTGGAGCATTAGTAAGGTCATCTAGTCACATCTTAGCTGTATGGGCAGCAGCACTTTTCCAGGCCATTAATTTTAATATATTTGCTACAGTTAAGCAGTAGGAGAGAAAGTGTCATCGTGCATTACCCAATGTGACAGTCTAGATACTCCTAATATAACGAGTACAAGCTCCAGCTTGATATTTAGCTTTAAGACTCTGAATATTTTATGAAAAACTTCCGTCCAGAATCACTGAATCTTTGGACATTATACAAAACAATGAAGGAGACTGGTTACTGATATGTGGCATTTGTCACATAGTGGTAACACTTCTGGATAAATATTTAATTTCTCTTCGGAGCAGTGA
The DNA here is from genome assembly GCA_037902135.1 of Cetoscarus ocellatus. NCBI lineage: Eukaryota > Metazoa > Chordata > Actinopteri > Labriformes > Labridae > Cetoscarus > Cetoscarus ocellatus. Next base: position 438,774 of record JBAMNC010001123.1, read on the forward strand.
AGCCTATTTAAATTGGATAAGGCAATGTCTTTCTTTTTTTTGAACAGGTGTGTATATTCTCAAGACTTTTCTCCCACCAATCCACTAGGATTACAAAACCCAGTTCTTCTTCTCATTTACCATGTTTTCTGGAATTTCCCCAAACTTTATTTGTTCAACAACAGAAACAATGGCAAAAAACAATGTTGCGCTCTTGCTGCAGAAGCTCTTGAGCTTGATATGACTTTTAAAGCAAAATCTGCTGCTCCTCTATGACCAGGAGTCTCCAAAATGACACTGTTGACACCTTTGCCCCAGAGGTGACTGTAAGGTGCTTTTATGTGCCATGAAAAAGTGTTTAAAAGTCTAAAACTTGAACTTTGACTTCAGGCAACCCTTTAAAGGCAGAAGGCATCCATTTCTTTAATAAGATTTACACTCACTGGGTAAACAGACTGAAAATAAAACACACAGCAGGGTCGAGGAGGAAACCAACACGCTATGGGAAATGGGGATGTGAAGTGGAGGCAACGAGAGAATCCAAACTCCGAAATCAGCTGGGAACACACAGGGTGAGCACGGGAAAGAGCTACAGGAGAGTAAGACAGAATGAATGAAAATGTTGAGTTCAAATGAAAATGAAGTACAATTTTGTAAATGAATGTATAAGATAAGGCTTTATTGATGTGTTATGGGATTGAATAAATGTGGACTTTTGGCTTGAGAGGGACAGAAATACAGCTTTTGGACCAGCATGGGGACCCCTTACGGGCAGATTGTCTCTGTAGAAGGGGTCCTTCCAGTGTTGGAGGTGTTATTCCTCAAATCAAGAGGGAGTCAACAAAAACAAATCTTGTTGACAATTTTCTCTGTATACAGTTAACATAAACTACAGTGTATTTCAGTGGATTATTTCTTCACTGTAATAATACCAATGAATTTTGTATTTTATATCATTGGAAATCCTGGTTAATCACCTTTACAACCTTCTTCTTAGAACTTGTAAGAATTGTGCAGATAAACATTTGAATAGCACCCAAAAATGTGCCAAAATCCCCTCTGTCTCTGGAAGACAGTTCTTTAGTGAAACGAGGGTGAAGAACAGGTCTTCTTGGGGCAATGTCTTCCTGGGACACCCTCTTCTTGGTCTGTCTTTGACTTAACCAGTCTTAAACAGGAACCTGGTCCTAAGTTTTGGTGCTCTGGTCTGTGTACTGGAGCACCAGCTTCCAGTTGCAGGGGATTGTGGTCCATTTTTTGGGAGCTACCAACATGTTAAGCTGTGTTACTCATTCCACGAATGCACAATCCTTACAAGTTGAACCTTGTTGTAAAGATGACTAATTAGACTTTTCAGCGCATACAACACCTATTGGTATTCTCTATTCCCTATTTCCTATTCCCTGTTATCAAAGGGTCAGGAGCTCAGACATCCAGAAGGAACTCAAAGTAGAGCTGCTGCTCCTTCGCATTGAAAGGAGTCAGTTGAGGTGGTACGGGCGTTATTTAGGATGCCTCCTGGTCGCCTTTCTGTGGAGGATTTTCAGCCACAGCCAACTGGGAGGAGACCCGAGGCAGACCTAGAGTCTGCTGTAGGGATAATACAGTATATCTCATCTGGCCTGGAAATGCCTTGGAATTCCCCAGGAGGAACTGGAAATCATGGAAGTCTGGGCTGACCTGCTTGACCTGCTGCCCACACAACCCGGTCCTGGATAAGCAGTGGAAGATGGATGGATGGATGGATGGATGGACCAACTGGTATTATTAAGGGTGAGAAATTAATGTAAATTCCTACACATTTACATATTTGGACATCCAGTAACGTTACTATCAAATCAAATCCATTTTATAATTGATCATGCTGTAGCAGCTAAAAAGGAAGACCAGTTTTTACCTCCGCCAAGGAGGTTTTGGTTTTGCCGGCGTTTATCTGTCTGTCTGTCTGTCTGTCTGTTTGTTTGTTTGTTTGTTTGTTTGTGTTCAAAATAACTTGAAAAGTTCTGAACAGATTTGGATGGAATTTTTAGGAATTGTCGGGAATGGGATATGGAAGAACTAATTAAATTTTGGGGGTGATCCGGATCACCGTCTGGATCCAGGAATTTTTTAAAGAATTCTTGAACATTGCCAGATAGAACCATTTTCGCCAAAGTGGACCGAAGCTGCTTGGCAGAGGTCTGCGCTCTCTGAGTGCTTTTCTAGTTTTTATATATGTCCAAAGAGTTTGTGTTGCAGTATTTGAGTCTCTCCAGTTTCGTTTTTTTTTGCGAGTACATTGAACCAGGAATAGGAATTTACTTTGCTTATGGTGTGTTGGTTTCTTCAGGGCTTGATATAATGTCTACGGATATATTAAAGCATTGTATTTTTATTTTATTTATTTCCTTTTCTATTATTCATTTATTTGTTTCCTTGTATCATCTATTTTCTTATTTCATTGTATTAGAATTTTTTTTTTGGGGGGGGGTTAAGTGGGCATATGAGGTTGAGAATATTTTGGAGATGATAAATTGTGGAGGCAGTCAAAGTTCTTTGAATGAACTCTGAGTGGAATAAGGTATTTTGTGCCTCCAAATTTTCTATTCATCATTAATTTTTACTTTTTTTCCTTGTCCTACTAAATTAAATGTATATGCCTTATCTGTAAATATCAAGGGTGAGGAATAATCGACCAATATAATATTTCCAAACTTTTTTGAGGAGAATAGATCGTCCTAATCAAGGGTTTAAAATGTAGCCAAGAATACTCTACTATAAGCCAAAGGAGAAGCAAAACAGACAATGACAAGCAAGAACTTCAATAAATACAAATGGCTTGGGGAACCCAGTCAAAAGAGTTAAAATTACTAATTACTAATTATTACTAATTCTAATGCCATTTTCTTAAAGATTCACCTAAACTGTAGGCAGCTTTGTAGGTCGACCCTCAGGCCCTCCTTTAGAAAAATCATTCTTTACATCTAAAGGCTCTTTTAGGATTTTGGATATATTTAGAAATATTAAACATTAAAAAAATAATAATTTTTGGTCATTAATTCCAGTTCCAAACGTGAATGAAATGCAAACATAAATTGATTTTTATAATGTTAACCCTCTAAATGCAAGTTTATTTACATAATGCCACTTTTTTAACAAAAAAAAAAAAAATATATATATATATGTGTATATATATATATATGTATATATACATATTTTCCTATTTGATGAATGCAAAATAGATTTTTGTGTGGGGATAATCAGTCTGGGAAATGCCAATGATTAGCAACAACTGGTAATTTGAACTTGTTGAAATAATTTAATCCACTGTCACTGTTGTATCCTATCAGTTCATTCAAGGTAATCATTTCCCACATTGCCTTTCTGCAAACTGCAGAAAAGGTTTAATCTGGCTGGGACTTTTTTTTTTTTTTTTTGGCTGTGTGTAATATTTTGTCCCTGACAGTAAGTGTTACAGAGGAATTAACAGGGTTTAATATTTCTGTATTGCACCAGCAATAGAAAGAAAAAAATGTTTTTGATGAGAGTCAATGGGGCCAAAAAGGGCTCCAGGGGTAAGACTGTCAGTTTTTGCCTACACAGTAGAAAATGATTTAAATACAGCGCGGATGCTGTAATTTCAAATTTCATTAAACAGTGAACCTCTTTGTCAGATATCCTCATCTCGACATAAAAATTGCCAAAATGAGAGAAAAAAATAAAAGCTCTGAAAGGGTCATGGGAGGGCCTGAAATGTGGGAATACTCAAGAAATGCTGAGCAAATCAAACTGACATAAAGAATTATTTGGGTGACCACAGTAATGGGGGAACAAACGTGGTCACAGTATGGGGTGTAAGAAAAGCAGTCATAAGAGGAAAACTTATTGCAACCACAAGCAACTTTAACAGTCAAAACAATAGCATAAAGAAAAAACAGAACTAAAAACACACCAACAAATTAAAGAGGGGAGAAAGGAAATTGCTGAATTGCTTCAATATGAAAGTGAGACAAAAGTAAGATACTAAAACAGGATGATTATGACTCAGGCCCTAAAGCTGCAGAGCTGTTAGCCAGACGATTAACGAGAACAACATGCTGAAGTGATGGTCAGTGAACCTGAGCTTGATCCAAAAACAAAGTCGATAAAATGTGAGCCAAAAGAAATTGAAATTATCTTGAGAGAATCTTATAAGGACTTTTACACTGAACACTTTCCCACAAATCAAAATAACAGAACATTTCTGAATCCCTCAAACCTGTGAGAACAAAATCAAGTTATAAGAGCAAAGATAACCACAGTGGAAATCGTAAAAACAACAGGAAAACTAAAATCAAATAAGGCACCAGGTAGTGATGGATTTCAACACGAGTGGTGCAAAAACTTTGCCAATAAATGTGTTGCCACTTATGAACACATCATTTAACTGAGTCATGGCTAAGGATTATACGTCCCTTCTTGAAGGCAGCAATAATGTCTGTATTACCCAAACCTCAAAAACATAAAGAATACTGCCAAAATTATAAAACAACATTGATGTTAAATGTGGGTTATAAAATGTAAACTTCCATTTTATCAGACAGACTCCAAACATTTATAACAGAGCTGATAAATGATGACCAGACTGGATTTGTGGGAGGTAAAACATTATTAGAGGGACTCTACACACCATATAAAAATACTTTAAAATAATCAACCAGTAGCTCTGATCAGTTTAGGCATTTGATAGATTCAATTGGGAGTTTCCATCCAAAATTTGAGAAGCTTGGTTCAAGTCCAAAGAACAATTCAGTGAATTAATAAATCACAATGAACCAACCACAAAAGTAAAAGTAAATGAGACAGATTTCAGGTAGAAAGAGGAAGCAGACAGGGATGCTGTCTTAGTCCCACTCTCTTCACTCTGCATGTTGAACCGGTAGCTCAAATAGCCGTACAAGAAAATTCAATAACAGGAATAAAATCACATAATAAGTTTCTTTGCTGATGATATTATCTACTTTTAGGACCTGTGAACTCCTCAATAGAACTTAAGAAGATTCTTTACAAAATGGGCCTGTATTCTGAGTATAAAATAAATAAACTCACAAACTCATGTCCTGGTGTGCAGCTCTTTTCCCCTCCCCTTTGGAAACTCTCAGATCTGGTTGGGCAGGGAGGCTACGATCATTTAAGTTCAAAACAAGTTGACAAACAAAGATGTAGCGCAGTTCACGGTGACACTAAAGGCATTTACTGTTGGTTGATGTGGTCAAATGGCTCATGGCACCTCCTATTAGGTGCAAAATAAATCAGGAGCCTCATTATGTTAGATAGGCTAACCAACACTCTGGCCCCTATACTTAACCCAACAGGAAGTCCGCCATTTTAAATTTTCTGAAAATCAGAGCCAAACAGTTGAATGTTATTTCGTAAAATTCATCATTGGGCTTTCATCCCATTGACTTCTGCTTTGTAGCAGATTGAAGGGAGGCCTTTGTCATCAAAATCCTGTACATAACTCAAAGAATCTAAAAATGACGGCTCCTCAAATTTTGATGTCTGAAAAATGCTCATCTGGATCCGACCAAAAAAAATCCCTAATAATACACAATTGACCAGCTGTAGCTACAAATGCAATGACAACATGCTGAGATTGTCTCCAGCGAACCAACGTAATCAGAGTGGTTTGTGACTGATGGCATTGCCATGGCAATGCAAAACAGGAAGTACTATTTCAAGGACTTCAAACGCTCTTATGGTCACAAATTTTGGTCGACATCAGCCCATTTGAAAAAAGAAAAGCTTCATAGAGTTTATTTCTGTTGGTGTGTTAAAATGGTTAATTCAGCCCCCTCAGCAGGATTGACATAAATTTCTGAAATTTAATGGGCGTGTGTATCACCTACAGAAAAGCCTCCGGACCCTTATTGTAAAATCAGTGAGAAGTATGCCACTTTGAATGAATTACTTTAAAATTAGTATGAAATCAGTTATTAAGCCTTAAAAATGCTTGTTCAGCCATGAAATTAAGTAAACTGTTAGATGGCTTCATCAGCATGAAATCAGTCAGAGATTGTGAGTTTTTGTCAGAGGGCGGAGCTTTGATGACATCTCATATTTCAATATTTACTGTAAATTCTCACCTGATGAACTCAAACATGGTGACTCAGCTGAAAATCACCTGATCCAGTTGAGATTTTTGGTGCTTATTAAAAGCATTAACCTGGATAACTACACCTGGACCACTTTTCTTTCAAATGTGACGCCCCCTAGTGGCAGCTTGGGGAAGCAATTTTGTTTTTTCAAAAAAAAAGAGAATATTACACTTTAGTTATATGGTAATCATGTCATGTGACTGGAATAATTCATTCTGAAAAGTCTAAAAGTCTATGTGTCATGCTGTTGGCATGGTGACACTCTCTACTCCATAGCAGGAAAGTATTTTGTTAGAATTCCAGGACATTCACCAAACTTGGTACACGCAGGCTCTGAGGGCAAAATGTACATGATTTATGTTGTTGTTTTCATTGGATATCCAACAAGGCTAAATGAGGCCCCTGACAAACATTCAAAAATTCTGCCCCAGCAGCAGGAAATGCCACAAAATCTGAAATTAGGCAGCATATGTAGCACACCTGTGCTGTTAAAAGTTATATTAGTTGGCTTATTCAAGCCAGTTGGAGGTTTTAGTTTGGTCATACAGATTTTTTAAAATTGGAAATATTAATAACAAATGTTTTTTTTTAGAGACCACATTTTTTTTATGTGATCAAGTGATTACTCCTGCCGACCCACTTGCAATAAATTTTCCTTAAGAGTTACAGTTGCATCTTCACACTGACAGACCCTCTTGATGATATTTTATTGGGAGGCTTGCAGAGAGATCAACAAACTTAAATACATGGTAGTTCCTGCAAACAGCACTTATACATTAGTTTTGCCGTGACAAACAATCATGGATGACCTGCTGCTGTGGACCTGCTCTACTCCATGAGCTCTATCCTGCAACAGAAAAACATCATTTAACATAAATTCATACTTTAGACCAGTTAAACCCAATTTTATGGTAGTTTGACTAGATGCTGCTATATTAATCAACATCTGTCTTCTACTGTTTATACTCATTATAGATCTTCATGTTAATATTAGAATGATCTGGTCCATGGTTGTTATTGATTATACATCCATAGTCACAGTCTTTACAACAGACATGAGGACCATCTTGAAAATGAGATACCTCATCTCAAGGGGTTTACCTTTAATAAGTCTATATACAACAAAGACAAATATGGCGCTATACAGATAAAGACTGATTAATTGAATCAATATTCAGCAGATACAAATGTAATGAGGACAGATTTAGGATGTGGGCGCCTATGGGTTTGTTGCTATTATAAATTCTTATATTATCTCTGGATGGATGGATATATAATATTTTTTGTATATATGTATATATCTATAAAATGAAGAGTATGTCTTCAGCCTGACTAACTGGTGCTATACAAATAAAGATTGACTGAAGTCAATGTGAAAAAATGGCAGCCTAGAAAATATAAGAAAGCTTTTTTTTGCTCAGTGCAAAAGTGTAAAGGCCCCTCATGCAAATATATCTGTCATCTATGCCTTGCAAGAAAAACAAATAGCATAACCTGTGATTAGAGCAAAAAGAGACACTACCTTTATATTGAAGCAACTATTGAAAGAAGATGACAGCCCTTATAAAACCTTTAAACATTAAAAACATTTTTATATTCTATTTTGTGTTTTTTTTTTACCACTACAGAGCAATACATGCACAAATCAAGTTGATGTGAAGCTTTTTCTTATTATTTACATTATTAGGACATCATTATCCATTTATACTATAGATTTTTATCCATATATTTTGAATTCTGTGAGATAAAAAAAACTGTGCCTTTCCTTTGAGGGCTGTGAACATACTATTTTTTTAACAATTCAAGAGCGTTTTCATGTTTGTTTGTGTTTCTCTAAAGACCTGTTAACAGAACAATGACATGCAAATGCTCCTAAATTTGAATAATGGGGTCTCACCTCTGTGGTTGAACCACATAGCAGGTAAAGTCTGGAGGGGAACGACAACAGGGCTGAGCAAACAGACTTCAGCCTGTAGGATCTAATTAGGTTTGATAAAATAGTTCCTGAATGTTTGCATTTCACACAAGCACAAAGGGTTGTGGACTATTAACCCTTATTTAATTGTATGTGATTAGAGACAGATAGCACAACTGTCTGCTTTTCTCTTTTAAAGAAGTCTTAATTGAGCCCCTTCAGGGCCTCAAACTATTTTAAAGATCTTAAGGGGCTTGTATCATGAGACCCATTCTGGAATTGTATGGCAGTAAAGCAGTTTCACTCTGTATGAATCATTAGAACAGGCAACATCAAATAAAGATATTTTTGACTCTTTAATGTATGTTTAATTATCAATTCTTTTTTCTGTAAATGACAGATTATCATGCCATCACCATTTTTAGACAGTTCAAAGATGGATGCTGGAAATTTACAAAGTTCATGATTTGAAAAATGCCAAAACACCTTGAACCTTCATCATATTGGGTCAGCACTGCTGACCAAGAACAGGGGGCTATGTCATATGGGACCAGATTTAAGGGGGAGAGAGAACACATTTGGTATGTGGGGAATCTGAAAATCCATTTTAACCCCTTTAACTTCCACAAAAAATAGCCATGAAAATGTCTTTTTTGACACATTCCAGCACTAATGCAACAATAAAATGTTTTTTTTATACCCTTAATATTTATAAATCATTAACCTCTGACAAATAGTTGAGCTGGGAGTTTATGGACGAAGAAGTATTTCCATTGTTAAAGTGAAATGAGAACAAAAATCAACTCAAATGTCCTTTTTTGAGAAACACTTTTAACTTTTCGATGTCATATTCATTTCATATAGGTCATTTTTGTTTTTATGACTGAATTTATTATAGTAGGTTTACCTATCTGAGAAATCCACCTCTTAAATAAGACATTAATAGGTTATAATGTTTTTTCCGAGCATTATGTTTAACCCCCATGAAGTATAGATGGCTTAAACAGGTTAAAGAAGTTTGATGCATTTATGAATAAGATACAGTTACTCAAAGTTTAGTTTACCAAGCAGTTGATTTGGGAGTTAAAGGGTTAAGACAATACCATTGGTGAGTTTTGTTTGATGACTCTCTGGCTCTAATATCACCAGATATTCAGATTTGGATGTTCAGTCCAGCTTGAACATAAGAGGGAAAACATACTGCAACAATTCAGATCTAGGTGGGAACATTTGTCCAGTTTCAAGTAAAAAAAATCACTACACTGATTCTAAGTTAGTATTTCCTGACATGCCTGCATTAAGAGCTCATTTGAGGATATAACAACTGACAGTAAAGCCTGAGTTGCCTGCAATAAGTAAAAATAATCTGCCAAGAAGACGAGACAGATTTCACTTTAAGGTTGTCATAAAATGAAATTTACTCTGAGGCAGATATTAAGCCTCAATTTGAGACCCTCACTTACTCAAACTTTGTTTCACTGGCAGATATTTTCTTATCAATACAAGCAATTCAATGCCTTTTATTTCCTTTCATTCCTTTAAGTAAGATATTTATCTCGACTAGTTAAGTTTATGTGGATTAGAGTAAGTGTTTCAGATATTTCTGACTTGAAAACAGACAAAAAACACTTGCTTAGATTTGAGTTTTTGCAGTGCTGTCTGGCATCCCTCTATGTTCTGGTAAAGCGGTATTTGTTGTTAAATTGAATTTTATGAATACTGGATTTGGCCAAAAGGTGCTCATCCTCTTAATCCTGCACTTCTGGTGTTGCACACATACTTATGATCTGTTATTCATACCTGCATTTTTTCCATGCTATAAAAAAAATTATCAGAAATGTTTTATTCAACTCCTCGCAGCAGTTTAGGGGAGGAATGGGGAGGTTCCTGGAACGTTTTACACACTGGATAATTAAGCTCCTGACAGCAGAGTGCCAAAAAGCCCAGGCGCATTCCGATTGGCCAGAGCGCACTTTACAATCTTCTCTTGTTTCTAAGCCCAGCCAGGGCAGAGCGCTTTTCCTCCAAACACTGGAAAAGCGAGACGCACGACCGACAAGCCCGAACACAGAGGACTGTGTGTTGACTTTGTCAGAGCATTGATCGATAGGCTAGAGTTCAGCCTGTCTGCACATTTGCGTCTTCTTGTCACCCTCAAGTTTCTACTCGAAGTGACTTTTGAATCGCTTGTCGGAGCCGAGCCGTGCCGTGCCGTGCTGTGCTCACTCTGATGTCACAGAGCCAAAGTATGCGTTTCGCTCTGGGCTCTCTGATGAGGATGATTCGGCTGCTTCTGACAGTGGCGCTCGTATCTTCGAGCAGTGCGTCAGAGTATGAGTACCTCAGCTGGAGGTCGGACTTGTACAACGGCGGTCGCAGCTACAGCAAGCCCCATCAGTGTGTGGAGATCCCGGAGGACCTGCGGCTCTGTCACAACGTAGGCTACAACCAGATGTTGCTGCCGAGCCTCCTGGAGCACGAAACCATGGCCGAGGTGAAGCAGCAGGCCAGCAGCTGGGTGCCATTAGTGCACAAGAACTGTCATCCGGGCACCCAAGTTTTTCTCTGCTCGCTCTTTGCACCGGTGTGCCTGGAGAGGCCCACTTATCCCTGCCGCTGGCTGTGCGAGGCCGTGCGGGACGGGTGCACTCCCATCATGGAGGCTTTCGGTTTCCCTTGGCCGGATATGCTCACTTGTGACAAGTTTCCTCAGGATGATGTGTGCATTGCGATGCCACAGCCGAACGCGACCGAAGCCACCAAGCCCACAGGTAAGCGGTTCTGGACGGTGTTGGTTTGAGTGCACGTTTCCCCTGCAAACGTGCAACATACGTAAGGTAAAACAAACAGACAAGCAGTAAACAAAGTGGATTTGGCCCCATAGCAGTTAGACAGAGCGATGTTAGACTGATTGTTTTATGGAGAGGGATATAATGACGTCACTTTATTCTCTTTCCTATTTTAATGTCTTTATTTGATATTTCCTACTGCTACACTGTGTATAAGAGCAACTAAAACAACCGAATTCTATTTTATATTCCTGATTCTGATCTGCAACACATTAAGATTGTGCATGCAGTTTTACTAAAACTGGTCACTTAATATTTAATTAATTATAAAACAACTTAAACTGAAGCTCAAACATTAACTGAGTGAACAACTTCATGTACATACTCAAGCAAATTTAAGCCTCTGACTTATTATATTTGTTTCCATTCTGTGTGCATAATCACAAACACAAGTATCATACTTACAGGCCCAGATATGGCTGGACCCCTGAAAGGACTGCTCCATGGGCCCTACTCAAATGCCATTTAATAAAATCAGTGTGTTGGAAAGACTTGCAGCTGATGTGTACAGCCCAGTCCTTGAAGTGGTTGGCCTGATTTAAATGTGGCCTGTGGCTTCTTAACTCCATGTCATGCACCACTCTCTCCCCAACTCTATTTCTAATAAAGTCATTCTGGTAATTAAATCAACATTTTCATGATGGATAAATAGTGTTAGTGCTGGGAACAGGGTCTTGGCATGGTCAAATCCAATGGTCCAGACCAAGACATCACAAAAATCATCATGCACTAGTCCAGAGGGGGGGGTTTAAACTCCAAAACAGCCAACCACAAGTCTGCGTTAATGAGAGATTGTGGGTAATTAGTTGTGGAATAACAGGAAATCATGGCTTAAATTTTGGATAAACCACATCCAGGGCCCCGATAACATTGGGCCCGAAAAAGCTATCCCCTTTATCCCTCCTTAGATACACAGCTAGGAGTAAAATGTCATGACAATAAACGTAATATTCACTTAAAAAGCACTTTAATCAGTGGAACTAGCACTGTGTTATTTCAGGAAACAGAACATCTTGAATGAATCACAAACCTCCAAAATTTTTAAGGCAATCAGAGAACATAAGCCCAATGTTTCTACGCCAGGGCTTTAGATGAATATTTGACATTATTCGTTGACTTATGCCCTCATTAAAATACAATTATTGATATGTTACTCTTAAAAAATATTTATAAAAGCAATGTAATAAACTAATGAGCCCCAGCCAGATATATATGTAGTTTACAGCAGCGAACGGAGCACTGACTCTGTTTTCTGTGTAAAACGGTATCTGTTGTGTCTAAATAGAGTTTTTAATGTCACCAATTAATGATTTCCAAACCAAGACAGATTTGCCTCACTTACAGCAAAGCCACCACCTTTGCCAGTGTGCCAAAGCAGACACCTTTGCAGTTAACTGGGATTGGGAATGTTGTTGCAAATGCTAATTCCAAACAAAACAAACACAACCTTTTGGTAGAAGTAGGCTGTGATCCACTTTAACCCCCGTGCTCCTACATCTATGCAGATATGCTGTGCAGTTATTTTCACATGATCTTACATTAAGAGTGAGATGATGCTCACTGTGTACTTGGTTTGATATTGTAAAATTGAGAAGCTCTGGCTTGTTATGTTAGGTTTGTGGTTTGATTTTTGCCGGGTGAGTGAGAAAGTAAATACTGTTGATTACAAACTATTTCTTATGGCATACAAATAACTTATGAAAGCAAATTTGAAAAACAGCTGGTCTAAATACTGTAGAAATGACTTGGAGGAAGCAGAAGGTAATAAAGATTGTAATTATATGCTGCTAGCAAGTAAAAGTCTTAGACTAATCAAGTAATTTAAAAGAACAACCTGAAAATAGGCAATCAAATTAACTGTAATTACCTCCACCAAGGAGGTTGTTTTTGCTGCCATCTGTTTGTCTTTCTGTTAGCAAGATAACTCAGAAAGTTATGAATCGATTTTTTTTTTGGTACAAGGAACAAGTAGATTTCTTTTGGTAGTGATCCAGATCCAAAGCAGGACATTTTTAAAGGATTCAACAATTGCAAGGTAGTTCAGCTTTCTACATTTTGGCTAACAACTCAAAAAGTTCTCAACAGATTTTGATTGATTTTCATGTTGATTAGGGCACAAGGGAGGGTTACTTAGACTCTGGTGGTGATCTGGATCCAGATGTGGTTTCAGGAATCTTTTTAAATATCTGTTTGAGTTGCGAGATAGGGCAGCTGTCCACATCTTGGCCAATAACCCTGCTAAGAATGTCAGAAATGCCTTCGCGGAGGTCTGAGCACTTCTAGTTTAATAGAAACATCTGCCCTTTTCTCACAATCGGTGCTTTTTCTATTGGGAGTTTGAGCAAAATTGTTAAAACAATAATGCAACAATACTTTAAAAAATGGCAATCTAGAGTTGAGTAGAAGTTTTAAGTGGGAGCCATCTGGCCTGACCGTCTTTAACTACAACAAGTACATTTTTCATGGATTAGATAATCACAGGCAGTTGGTCCGGTCTGTGTAAGCACAGTTTTAAGTGTTGGGGGGGGGTTAGCTTGTTGGGCTGCAGCAAAGGGTCTGCAATGGTAAGGTTGTGTTCAAGGCAGATGCAAAAATCTGGCTCAATTCTGCACCTGTGGCTGTTTGGTTTATTTTTCCATAATGCACATTAATGGCTTTAAACTTTGAGGGCCGAGCTGGCCTGAAGACAAACGGCAACAAGTCTCGGAAAGACGAAGCAGAGACGAATAGTTTGGAGCCTTGGCGAATGAGAGCACATGGAATTTACTCACTGAAACCACAAACTGAAGGAGAAATACCATCATCAAATCATAAGTCTTTCCATTTTAACCTGAATGTCAGCTGAAAATTTGGGGAATTTTGACCAGGAATGTGCAATGGTGATGTTCAAGCAACTCATTGGATGTAGGGTGAGCTGCACAGTATGTGAGCGTGGAGGGAGTGGGTGCTGCTGACAGTGGTGTGGACAGATGCCCATTGTTCTGACCCTCTACCCCATCAGTTTTTTTAAAAGAACTAACATATTTTATCGCTAAGACTTCTTACTGTTGGACTGAATGCCAGGTGTCTTAGTGCTAACTGTATAATTAGAGAGTTATATCTGATCTCGAAACAAAAGGCAGCACAGTCTTCTCCATTATTTCCTCCAAACGGTCGTTAATGTAGGTCAGCTAACTTCTGCTACCTCTAAATACACGCTGATGAGTCCTGGGAAGACCGAGCATTAATGGGCAATTAGATCCTCTGAATCTGTAAGCAGTGTGTGTTTACACAGGCTCTTTACACCTTTGTGTTACTTTCACAAGTTTTTACTAAACATATGTAATTGACAACTGGCAGCAGTGAGAAAACTGTTTGTTTGCCTGTTTATTCACCCCCAGATTCAGCTGGTCTGAAGCCACACAGACTGAAATGCAGTGGATAAATCTAATGCTGTGACACATAGAGCAATATTTAAGTAGTAATACCAGGGTCTGACTTTCAGGGCGGGCTTGGCTCTTACAGAACTCATCACATCCTTTATCGTATGTGTTCAATTCTCTCAATCCAAGAAATATTTCACTATATAGAAGATTTTAAACAGTTGCACTAATGGTGATGTGTAATAACTTGAGTTTTTAGCTGTTACAGATTTTGTGTTGTGTTTTCCCCCAAAAGAACTGATTTGTACAAGTGTTTTCATCATTAAATAATTTTCAGAAAAACATTTTCTGACAGGCAGGCCAATGTAGTGTTCAGACATGTTTAACACATTTTTTCACAATAATAACAACACTTTGGATCCAGAATGTGCCACAATCCAAGTTGACAATTTATGTCATACTCACTTTGTCTAAAGGAAGTTATACAAGTTCCTTTCAAAAAAATGTTTGATTTTAGGTTTCTGTTAAAGGGTTAGTTTGGGTTTTTGAAGTGGGGTTGTTAGATGTCCATGGTACTAGTAACAGTCAGTACCAGTAAGGGGACCTGGAGCACAAACCGATTAAGATCTAACTCCCTAGATATTATTATAAATTAGGGTTGTTGTTTTAAACATGGACATCAGGACTCACCTCTCTGCAGCAACAGAGCGTTGTGTTTGCAGTGCACATTTTACCGATCAGGACTATGACAAACAGCAGCAGTTTGAGGGTTTACCGAAAGGTCCAAGAGAATCTGTGTTACTAAGTCCCATTTGTGACAGCAATAGGCATCTGAGTTGTGGATATGGGCCACCAGGTAACCTGTGATCTGTCCTGCTCCTACTTTCTCCATCCCTCTTTCTACCTGGGACTCTATCTGCTAAAGGTCTTCCTCTGTGAACTCCAGCATGTCATCGTCACTGAAGTCGAAATTTCTAATTTTTAGTTCAGTTTTGGTGAAGTTTGTGTTTGTTGTTTCCTCTGATGACCTCACCAGCTGATGGTTTAGGGATACATAACCCCTACATCCCAACATACAACAGTTCTAAACACAGGGGCTTTGTCATGGAAAAGTTCAATGCTGTGAAGAAGCTTGCTGTAGCGTATTGTCGAGCCACAAAGTTTCTGTTTAGCTCCAACCTATAATTGGGTTAATTATGAGGCTTTCACTGACACTATGTACTGTTATGTACCTGCTACAGTCCGACCCCGGATATCACCCCCAGGTTCCTTTATTGGTGCTCGTGTTTATTAGTGCCCTGGACCTCTAGCAACCCCACTTCAAAAACCCGGAACGAACCGTTTGAGTCAAGGGGCCTTGAAACACATTAAAAACAGCAGCTTTTGTATTACTGGCTCCAGGGTTGTTCTACTGTTTGATGAGAAAGAAATTGATTTCTTATCCTTACTTATGTAGGATTATCATTCAGAATTTGAAGTTTATTACAGTTTTATGGGAAACTGGCCATGTTATTATTTTAAAGGGGCTAAGATGGAACTATAGGTTAGGGTCTAAAATGGCCTATGTAATGTTATATTGGTTGATACATGTATTTATTTGCTCTTTGTTCTCAGTGTTTTTTCATTCTGAAGTTTTTCATTTTTACCTTTTTATCATATTAGGACATTCCTCTGGATTGAATGGCATCAAGTTCTTAATATTTCGTTTTGTATTCAAAGGGTTTTTTATCCACATAATGGAGGGCTTTATACTGAGAACTATCTTAATCTAGCAGAGAATGAGTGAGACTGTTTACTGCAGCTGTAGTTATAGCTGGCCGTAAAAGCTAAGGACATTCCTCACTGGGGTCAGGTCAGCAGGGAATACAAAGCACATGAGATTAGGGATCCGACACCAAACATATAAATGATGTCTGCATATAGATAAAGGCTAGGGGTGTGTTTGGTTCTCTGGTGAAATAAATCAAACAGAGATTCAATGAGGGCCTTAAGGACACTGTTTCCTTTAAAGAAAACTTTAATCAGATTTTTCCCTGCTCTTCCTTGTCCTTTCACATTTTATTAAATGCATGCAAGCACTGGCATGGATACTTTCTCTGCTGCAAAGAAAGTTGTACAATTAAAACGCAGGGATATTCAATTCTAATTTCCAATCCCTAGAGAAAAGTTCAGTGCCCACATTGTGTATAATGTTGGGTTGGGTTTTTGTTCTTCTTTGTACCTATTCTATATGAATATATTTTGTATATTTTTAATATATACCCAAGTCAATTTTGCACTATTTTCTACCTGTTTTTATACTTTATTTTGTTCGTCCTGACCCTTAGTTTTATTCTCATTCTAATTATATGTTGATTGTTTTTTCAACAATTTACCAAGTCAGATTTCTTGTAAATGCAAATGCACTTGGCAGTAAATACAATTCTGATTCTGATTTTCCTTCCTTTATATCCAGGTAGCCCTCCTGTATGCCCACCATGTGACAATGAGATGAAAACAGATGCCATGATGGAGCACATGTGTGCCAGCGAGTTTGGTAAGTATCTTCCAAACTTTCTTTAAACAGAACAACTCGCACTTGCAAAGATAAACTCCCACTGTCACGTTCAAATTGACCCTTTTCCCCCTGCACGCCTGTCTCTTGAATTAGATGTTCGAGGTCTTTCCACAAACCAATACAACTTGCGATCCAATTTGATTCTTCAATGATTTCCTTGAGGACTTTCTAGATGGATAATAAGATCGATCTAACAAGGTTTCCAGTGGCAAAAATCTCAAACATGTCACTCCTGATTTCTAACACCATTCTGCGTAGGTGAATAACTCTGCAAGTTCCTGGTGTTTTACCTTCCTGTGTTTTGTGTTTGTCTCTTGGCTGCCATGATTGAGTTTTAATTTCTCTGTCTTATTTTTTACTGACTTCCTCTAATAAGAGATGCTCTTGATTTTCAAGAACAAAGTGGATTCCTTGAGGAAGTTGTCAATTCTCAACTGGAATTGGTTTCAATGCTCATCCCTAGTCTTGATAAAGCTAATCGGATCAGACTTGTTTATGATTAGATTAGATTAGATTAGATAGAAATGCATTAATCCCATGGGAAGACTCCCTTAGGGAAATAAAAATTCCAGCAGCATTATATAGCAGTACACAGGGTATCAAAAAGTAAAAAAAAAGTAAAATTAATTTGCAGATTTAAATAAAAATACAAATAAATATAAATAAAAATATGGCTATGGGCTAGCTACTGCTCCTTTCCATCCTCTGTCTTCCTGTTACTCCTCCTCTCCCCTAGTAAAGAGTTGTACAGTCTGATGGCCTGAGGGACAAAGGAGATGATTTACCTGTTTTGTGGTACACTAAATAACTGTTGGCTGTAAACTTTGCTCTCATTTTTCTCTCCTGGGATCTGCTAGCTCAATTCTCCATTATACAAGTTAATCACTCTGGATAGTCTGCTTCAGAATCTGTAAGCACAATCATAGGTTGCATTCATAAGACTGTGTCCACGTATTATAAATGTAGCTCCCTGTATCACCGGAGTATTTGATTGTGTGTGTTTTTCTTGTTTCTGCATGAACTACCTAAATCAAACAAAGCACAGAATGAGCGCATTATGGTGCTGGAGAAGGCTTGTTGTTGTGCATTCAGTGTGGCTGAAACAGGCTCAGTGAGCTTGTGTTTCAATCTTGCGGATGTCTTCACATAGCAGGATCACTCTTTGTCACTGACTTTTGACTTTGGAGCACGTTTTAAAGGGTTAGTTCGGGTTTTTTGAAGTTAGGTTGCTCGAGGCCCACGGCATCAGTAAATATGAGTGCCAGTAAAGGAACTTGTGAGCTTTGTCCCTTGGGGGAGATATCGGGGTGGATGGTAGCCGGTACATTGCAATACATGGGACCCTAGAAAGCCTCTTAATTAACCCACTTATAGGTTAAAACTACTCAAAGACTACGCTGGCTACAGTAAGCTTCTTTGCAGCGTTGAACTTTTCCTCGACAAAGCTCCTGTGTTGAGAACTGTTTTGGTCAGGTCAGAGTGCTGCAGCGGGGTCAGGTAGAGGTCACTGGTACACAAACTGATTCAAAATTTACTCCCTTGATTTAAGGAAGATTGGCGACTCCTGTATTTATCCCAAATTCATAAAAAAGTAATGCCATAACTCAGAATTCTGTCTCGTGACAAGGGCCTTTGCTAATTTTGGGCATAAGGACTCACCTCTCTGCAGTGACAAAATGTTGTGTTTGCAGTATCCATTTTACTGATCAGGACTACGACACATAACAGCTGTAAGAAGTTACTGAAATTAAAGCGGTCTGATGAAAGGTCCAGGAGAAGCCATGCTACTAGTCCCACTCTTGACATCAATGGTTCCAGATTTCCGCAAGGGGATGAATGAAGTCGTTGTTATTAGAGTAAAAAGCCAAGCAGTTTCAGAGGATATTGACATTCAAGAAAACTTAAATTTTTACTTTACAAAACCTGTAAAAACCCTGTTTTCCCAGTACAAAACCAGTGACAACACAGTTATCACTTAACAAAAACAGTGAAAGCCCAGTTATCACTCTACAAAACCAATGAAAACCCATTTATCACTTAACAAAACCGATGAAAACCCATTTATCACTATACAAAACCAGTGAAAGCCCAGTTATCACTATACAAAACCAATGAAAACCCATTTATCACTTAACAAAACCAGTGAAAGCCCATTTATCACTATACAAAACCAGTGAAAGCCCAGTTATCACTATACAAAACCAATGATAAACCCATTTATCACTTAACAAACCAGTAAAAGCCCATTTATCACTATGCAAAACCAATGAAAACCCAGTTTTGGCTTTTGGAACTAGTTCAAAACCAAAGTTATCACTTTTCAAAACCAGTGAAAACACAGTTATCATTTTACAGAACCAGTAAAACCCACATGCTTGTACTTTCGTTTTTAACAGACAAGAGGGTTTTTTCGTTCATACCTTTACATGTTTTGATGGAAATATTCTGTCTTTGTCAGAAGTGTCACCTGACATGTCACACTAACATCAGGTGACACTTCTGACAAAGATGGAAACATATAAGGTATGACTACAAAACCTTCTTGTCTGTTAAAAAAGAAAGTACAAGAGTATTATCACCATAGACATAATGAACCTTCTTGGACTACTACAGTGAAAACTTAGTTATTATTTTACAAAACCAATGAAAGCCCATTTATCTCACCTGATTTATTTCTTGACTTAGATAGAAAGATTGTACGACTTTAATGTTTTGTTATTTTGGAGCAAAGCTTTACGCAGCTTCAAATCCCAGGTGCCAGGATTTTAAAATGGATGCACTAACTTTCTGTCATGAAAACCTGAAGATCACTTTTCGTATATTGAGTTTTCTTCTACATTTTTGTTGTTTTGGGCTGTTGAGTTCCCACATAGGTGCATGATTTACTGTAGTTTAATGACACAGAGCAGCTTTAGCATGGTTGTTGCTTTTTATTGTTGGGAAATGTGGGTTGCGATGGTCAACATTTGATGTCTCACGATGGTAAACCATCCAGTGTCCATCAGGATGGATTAATATTTGTTTTTCTTCTTAAAGTAAAGTCGTTTGCTTTCTCCAGTCACTGCTACAGCAGTTGTATTACGTCAAATAAATCCACCAGATATTGTCTTTATTTTGTCTCGTATAAGCTAAGGAAATATCAGGATGGAGTGAAGGAGCGTGGACATAGAAAGCAGGAATTTAGAAGCAAATTGTCCTTTTTTAAATATTACAACAAATTACACATGAAATCTTGATTTTTGTATGTGTTCTGAATGGGGAAATGAGCAGAGAAAATTCCAGAAAGTCTTGAGGAATGTGTCAGTGACGCACACTTCAGGCTCAGTTATCCACTTGGATCAAGCATGTGCAAAACATTTTTGGCCACAGCAACCTTCTTTACTGGAAGTTGTAAAAGTTTTGTCCTCATTCTAGTTAAATACGAAGTGCAAAATAGTTTCTGTTGCATGTTTCCCATCAGGTGTGAAAGCAGACTGGACTTTCTTTGTAGTTTGAGCCTGATAGAAGAGGAGACTGCCACTGACTACTGAATCTTATTCATGTATGTCTTGATAGTTTGTCTAAACTGAGGTATATTTTTGTTTGTTTCATCTCGTGCTGATAATGGAATGTACTCTTAACACAACTATTTTTCAACACAATGCAACACACACATGCTGAATAGTTTCCTTTGGCCCAGTCAGTACTTCATGAAATCAAGTGGTGCGCTAAAACATCACGAATGGCATACACAAAAATGTATAAAGAGGAGGGTCTTAAGTATGACAGGCAGAACTGCAAAGGGACGGACCATTTCTGGAAATGTTCCAGAAACGTTCCATTGGAAGTTAAGCTGGGGAATTTTTACAATATTCCAAACTGGAAACTTTACACTGGAATAATAGGAATTTCTGGGAATTAACTGGAAATTGAGGGTCATTTAAATGAACTGTACCATATCCAAACATAAATTTGAACATTTTGTTTTGTCACAGGTAGACATCCATGTGAAATAATACAATTAAAAACATTTATTGATAAGTAGGACTTTATCAAATTTTAATTATTTTATTGACCAATCAATTTCAGCTTCACTTTTTTAAGTCCACTTGTACAGTGTGTGCTTTGGTAGTCCAGGGTCCTAGAAATCATCTGTGCACGTGATGGAGGGCTGCGCAGTGCATGTAGGGGGCATGGCCTCAATACCCCTGCAGTTAGCAGTGTGCTGTGTGCTTGTGATTGAGGAATAGAACGGATATTCTCCTGTATACTCACCTGAAATCAGGTTGTTTTTGTCAAGACTATGATAGAATATGTACCCCATAACTGTATATTAAATACCTGTTAAGGGCCGACCTTCAATCTTGTAAATTCCAGGTTTATTCTCATTTGTTCCAATAAATTCCCTTTAATTCCCTTAATACCTATGAAAAAATGTCCAGTTCTTAAATTAGCGTATGTTTATATAGAAGTATACATAAT